>JBAMNC010001557.1:0-52500 GCA_037902135.1 Cetoscarus ocellatus | reverse complement strand
TTACACCCTTAATGCTAATACACCCATACGGCTAACATCGGTAGCAGAAGATGAGCATGCAGTCAGCTTCACTACGGACATTTGGAGCTCCATGGTATGGGATTGTGCCTGGACTCCAGTACTAACCGATACTGATGCCAGCATTTTTGGCAGTATCGGAGCAGTTTCCGATACTGGTATCGGAATCGGAACAACTCTAATCTGTAGGAGGCTCACAGTAACAATTACAAAAAAAAAAAAAACTCTCTAGTCTTTCACCAGTCCATCAGGGCAATAGCCGTAGAAAGAGTTTGGAAACGGGCAGAACAGAAATTCTCCTGAATTTCCGCTCTGAGGATCAATAAAGGTTTATCTTAGAACCTTTCAACAGCATATCCGGCAGGTGATTGGACGATCATGCCATCACTCACATTCATTACCTGCCAATCAGATAATGCAGTAGACAGGCGCTACTGTCACAGTATAAAGTACAAAATGTGCAAAAAATGCAAAAATATCCATTCTATTGAGAAATGCTTTCAGTGTTTTTTGTTTCACAAAAAAAAAACAGTAGCATCTATGCTAATCTCTGTGTGAGCAGTCGTTTCCTGGCTCACACAAAGTTCTACCTCTTCCTGCTCTAAAGGGCAGCAAGCACAGTCAGGGTTGATTGGAGCTTGGCAAGATGGATCTGTCTAAACACAGATACTGAATCTTAAAGATCCAGCTGCACTGCAAGGTAATGGAGGAATGGGGAGGGAAAAATACTATGTGGGGCAGCAGGTAAATTTCAGAGTTATTTCAGGGTAAAAAACCCTGCTATTTGCATTCACACATGCAGCCTTCACGGGTAATTTCAGAATTATTTGGGGGGGGGGTTCTGTAAGAGTACGTGGAGTAAAAATTAGGACAAAAATAAAGAAACTTGCTATCAGAACAGTGATGCAATGGAAAAGTGTCCAGTATAGTTAACAGTAACTTATGCACCCGTTGTTTTATTCAGTTTTCTTGTTAACTGAGCTGTTGGCCCCATCTGCACCATCATCATCATACAACCCCACTTCAAAAAAAAAAAAAAAAAAAGACATAGAAGTCTTGAAGTTCCTCTGAAATAGCCTTCAGTGTAAAGAAAAGAAAAGGAAACTACTTGGATCACGGCTGGTTCTTTTTGGGCCTGGTTAACTGGCTTCTTATGATTCACTCCAATTTTTGTATTGTATTGGTGGCACGATTGTGTGCTCACTCTCTTGCTTAGGTTTGCAACACCCAGACAGTTTTTTAAATCTTGTCCCAAGCTGCCAGAAATAAGGACAGCTTGGACAATTTTTAAAAGGGACATTTTATGCAAAAAAAACACTTTTTTAAGGCTTTTAAACACATTTTTGGGTATTCTGCCTTCCTCCCAGCCCACAACATGTGAGAGAAGACAACAAAACCTGTATTTATCAGGCTGCATGAATGTAAACTCATGGCATTTGCCAAGCTGTTGAGTCTGTGGACATACTGTTACGTAACAGTATATTTTCTGATGTGCATACCTACCAAGGTGCAGCCATGTTGTTTATATTCTTAGCGAGAGATCCGTGTTCAGCATGTCTAAGCTCAGAACCTGGTTGTTGGCTGTAAACAGCCACATATATCTTCACATATAGGCTACCAGCCTCAGAGGACCAAAGGGCCCGGTGGATTGATTTTATTCTGAAGGGAATGAGCAGCTACAGTCGGCTAAAACCTGTATGTGTGTGCCAGGCACTTCACGTCCGACTGCTTCTTCAACTTCAGTCAGTTCAACACAGGACTGGGAACTGGACTTTTCCTGAATCCAGGCTCAGTACCAACTGTCTGCCACCAAACCTGATGGAAATGTGAGTATTTTAATGCTGTGTAGTATTTATTTTGCTCATTGCTACGAGCTAATGCTAACAGCAGGCTGAAGTGAACTAGAGGTACCTGCACAACAGTTTAACAGTTGCCTGAATATAATAAGTCCCACTGCGGTGACTAGGCTGAGGTTAGCATGTTGTGTGTTAGCCTGTGATGTCTGGAGGAAATGAGATTGCTCTTATCTGTTAAAGGTCCCGCTGGTAGGATTTTGCTAGCCAATGCTAATTTTTTGTGTTCCATTTATATCAAATGTTGGAATATCCATTGAGATCCCTTTATGAGAGTAGTTAAACTGCACTAGTGTGAGGTCTCTGCATTTCCATCTGTCTCTGTTACGAGCTGTCAAAAATTTTTGACTTCTCCAGGTATCTTTGACCAATCAGAAGAGCCCCTGAGGCTTCTATCCTGATTGGTCAAGGGGCAGCGCTTCGTCCTTCATGGTGATTGGTTGTAAAGCTCTTCATTCCCGTGAACACGCATGAGGAAAAAGAAGAACAACAAATCTTGTACAATGGCAGACTGCAATAAGCCAGTGGGCAGCGGGAAAGTGCTGATTCCACCTATGCCCCAGGCAGCTTCCACCAAAAAGACAAGGACCGTGAAAACGCTTACCGAAAAGCAAGAGTACAAGAAGGAGGAGGACCCTGCGTGAAATAAAACAAGAATCAATGTCGGCGTTGCATTCGAGAGGTGGAGGACCCTTCGGGATTTCAAGGGTTTCAAATCTGATGTCTGTTGGAAAGTTAAGTTATTTTTTTTTCTTCTTATGTTGTTTTGCAACATGTGATGTATTATTGGTATGTACTTTACACGTGAAAGCACAGTTTCCCCCATGGGGCTTTGTAACCTCAGTATCAGACATTGTCGCAGCAGTTGTGTTGCTCGTGGTTGAGAAGCCTTTCGGTAAACAGCTCACTGTACTGGAGTGTTTTGATACCAGCGGGCACGATGTCGCGTTCCCGGACACATTTTTGTGGGAGGGGCTAAACTTGTGTGAGGGAGTGATCTTAGAGAAAACAGGACGGGAGGGGCTGTGCTGGTTTTCTAATCACCATTTCAGCTGGCTGTGTGCTAAAATCTTACCAACGGCACCTTTAAATGGTATGAATTTGTGGTTCGTGTGTGTTCAGAAGAGAACTTTAACAGCTGGCTGAATATAATCAGTCCTTTACCAACCCCATTACCCCTCAGTGTGTGCTAATATTAGCCCGGAAGGTAGGCTAAGTTGCGGCTGTCCCACTGCGGTTAGCATGTTGTGCGTTAGCCTGTGATGTTTGGGGAAATGAGATCGCTGTTCTGTTAAACAGCATGAATTAACGGTTCGTGTGTTCAGGACTGTAAGCGGCACGTGGCTGGAGCACCCACTTCGCTCGTGTTACGTTGCTCTATCATGAATATCCCACATGTACGCTGCTCTGCTCTGGCTCATTAGCATATGAAGGTGACCGCCCTCAAAACCAGCCGTTGTGAACAGAGCGCTTATGTGAGCGTGGAAAGAATGCAGCTGTGCTTTATTCATAGGCTTTTTGGACCAAAACATGTTACTAACATTTCATGGAGACATCAAGGATCCATGTTAAACTGCAGAAAAGGAGCAAAATATGGGACCTTTAACATTAAAATTGTTTGAGGACACAGTTCTACACCCGATAACATGAGACCTCAAACAAAAGGTGGTCAAGATTGTCAAGATTGTCAGCTGGCTGTCCTGGAGTAAATTGTTTTACAGCAAAAAAAAGGTTAAAATTAACGGGGCCTTTGGCAGAAATTCATTGTGAGATGTAAGAATAGGCAAAATCCACTTGGTGATGCTTTCCCTGCTGCTTGGTCTTGCTGGCTTGAGCAGGCAATCCGCCAGAGGCAACATGACCTAAAAGCATAAATATCAAACATCTTTGAAAATAAGGATTTGATATCAGTGAGGCTCTGACTTAATCTGCAGTGTGTGGGGCTAAACACAAACTGCATTTGGTTGAAACAGGTCCATCCCCACCACTGATGAGTCCATAATCAGACTTTCATTGTGTGGTGGAGTCAGACTTTGAAAACTTGTTTTTTAGTTTCAAAACCAATCAATAACAAAGTACAGAGGCTTATGTCAAAGGTACTGAAAAAAGATTTGGGTTTGGTTTCAACACTAAAACTGCACTGTAATGTTCAAAAGAAGTGTAGTTAACAAACATGACGGCCTGCTCATGAGTCACCAGCAGTTTGTCAGATCATCATCCTCAGAGAGAGCGCATCATCTGAGGCGTGCTCTCATTTTTGGTAACCTGATTCCTCCTGAGCTTTGTTACTGCAGATCTGAAAAGCAAAGGAATGCAGTTGTAATGAGTGTTCATGTCTCTGGAGAGTTTAAGTCTGCAGCCTGTTTGGCCTGCAGCATGCTGTGGTATATTTAGACAGAGGATCATAAGACTGTAATTCACTCAGCTGAGAGGAAGAACAGTGGGGTCTAACACAGAGCTTTATTAGAGGACAGTGATTAACCAGATCTGATCACAATGATCGCCCTGTTCAGCTGACTGTACACCGAGAATCAGAGAGAAGATGTTCGGCAAACAGACTCAGGCCAGACGCTATATGTCTGAACAGATCTATATGCCCATATTTAACCTCTGCATTGGACCGTTAACCCTTGGCTACCATCTTTAAAACGCTTGTTAAGAGGAGCACATGGATTATATTTGGGACGCTGTAGTAAAGACAGCACTTCAGTTTAATGCTGACAGGCCAGGCTGTTGGAGGTTTTTATTTTTTCAGTTTTATTCAATGCCTCAGTCAAACTGACGGCCAAGACTGAAGTGTTATGTTTAATATGTTTTTCATTTGTTGCACGAACAGACATAAGGACGTACAGACTTTGGTGCAGGGCAGATACTGAGAAGCCAAGTCTTTATGGGACTTTTCACAAATTTTGACCACATGTGCACCTCGATTCCAGGAACTTTATTTTTTATTTTTTGTTTTTATCATTCACTGATTTTACTTCCTTTTATAATATTCAACTCATTTCATTCTTTGTAATTTAAAAACTGGTGGTTTCTTTTAATATCATTTTTATTGTACATGTTGTTATGCAACCTTGCACAGCAGCTGGATCAGCCTGATTCAATGTCTGTAAATCTGGTAGACCCATCTTGCCAAGCTCCAATCTACAATTGTGCCCAAAGCGCCACAGTCAAATCAGAGTCCTCTGGAGCAGGAGGAGGAACGAGCTATGAGCAAGACGGCAGCAGGACGTGACTGCACAAACAGAGATTAGCATAGATCATTAATCAGATTATGATGCATTTCTTTGTTAAATGAAAATCAAATACCAACACTACAAACTTTTCTATAGTAAGGATGTTTTTGCTCCACTTCTCACATGTTTTGATGAGAGTTGGTTTAAAGAAGTGCTCGTATTCTGTAGGGTAGTAGCGCCCGAATACAACATTATCTAAATGCTGATTGATGGGACAGTCATTCAATCACCTGGCAGCTTCCTAAAGGTTCAGTCCTCCTATACTGATCCAAGAGCTGACAGGAAAAGCTAAAATTATTAGGCTCTGTCGACCATTAATATTCAAATGATCTAGGTGGTCTTCTGCGAGTTGTTGGCAGGATTGTTGCTCTAGTTTCACCTTGGAGGTGTTTCCTGGGTTGTTTGGGTTGTTAGAAAATGCTTTTTAGGGGCCGTCCACATGGAGACGAATTCAGGCGTATCCATAAGTTTTTAATTGTAAAGGTGTTTTGTCCACACGGATATGGCCTTTTGGCTGCCTGAAAATGCACATTTTTGAAAACTGGTCCCAAAGTGGATAAATCTGAAAACGTGCACAAGCCCTGCCAAGAACAGAAACAGACAGAAACAATGTCTGGATATGGTGTCACATTCATGTTGCTGAAGCTCCTGAACTTGTTTTGGCTTTAACAGCAAAATCTGAAATATACAGCAAAATATGACGTGGATTTCCTTGTGTAAGAGCTGAAATATAAAATAAAAAAGCACGTTAGACATTAACAGTTGAAGAGAAATATACCCATTACTAATAAAGACATGATAGAGTTCAAGGCGTTGCTGAATTTAAAATAGAAGAACAAACATTTTCTCTGGTGCCTGTTTGAACCTTTGTCTCAACAAGCAAGAAGAAAACGATAAAACACATTAAAAATGTATGAGCCATAACTGATAACAGAAGATAGGAGGAACAAAAGAAGAGAGAGAGAAGAGGACAAAAGAAGAAGAGTTAAAGGCTGCACAATCCAGCTGCAGAAAAGAAAACAAGTTCGTTTAAGGACGTATCATCAGTGTTACTATCAGATCATCAGTCAGGAAGTTGTGCTTGTCTCTTCCTTCTGTCATCGTTGACTGAAGAGAAAAAAACAGACCAACCCTCTGACAGTCACACCCGACTCAACAGTCTGCTGCTTTGTGAAGTAGGAGTTACAGTTTCAATGGAGGCTGGAGCTGTTTTTGATGAGGAATGTGTCTACATGCATCAAGAGCTAACTAAGACCCTGGTAATCGATCACAAACACAGTAAATCTTCAACAATAATGCTGTGCTCCCAAATTCGAACTTGAGTCAAAGACTTAATGTGAGGCTTAAAGTCATCACTGACTGCTCGTAGAACTGGAACCTCAAAGTGTCAGCGCTTCCAAACAATTTTTTTCGTGTCACAAACTGAGATTATGTCAAATAAATGTCCTCCTGTTCTGGGAGCAGCTGGAGCATTCACACGATTGTGTAGGGGACTGACACATACATGACTTTACAAACCAACGGAGTCAAAACAAACAAATTCAACATATATCTCTTGCTATGCTAGCATTCTTGAAAGTGGAAACTTGTGCTTGACATTATTATTCTTGTAGTTGTTTTCTTATTAAGTGTAGGTTTATTTTTAACAGACTTTTTACTGCTCATTGAAGGGATAGAGGTGTGTTGCTGGTGGAAGAGTCTGAAACACAAGGGCTGTTTCAAAGAAAAGTAAAACACTGTAAAGAATCTAGACCTAATTGAGCCAAAACAGGGTTTTGTGTAGTGTCAACCTTAAAGTGGGGTTACTGCAAGGCTTTCCAAGGAACCATTCACTGCCATGTATTGTCCGGCGTCCGTTCCCTCAGGGGCAGAGCGGGGCAGTTGCTTTGTTGCATTTACTGGTGCCATGGGCCTTAAGCAACTCCTCTTCAAAATAACCAAACTGTCCCTTCAATGTTATAAAACTGTTTGCTTGTATTACATTAGCTTTAATAAAACAGATTGTCTAATTTAAAAATATTTTCACATTCAGACATGTTCTATTCAATATTTCATCATTTTTTGTGATCTAGTAGTGTCTCCCAAATGGTGAGGCTTCAGAACCCTTCACCACCACCTTAATAAGAGCGCATCTGAAATTTGGAGAAAATTATGATCACAGTTTGGATCACAGATGGAAGAAAAACTGACAAAAAAATAGATTAGGGATGGGAATCGAAAACCAATTCCAGTTGAGAATCGTTAACAGCTCCATCAAAGCATCAATATCATGAGTCTTTTTGCTTATCGATTCCCTTATCAATTCCTTCCACTGACAGGGTTCAGAAGTGGTCAAAATTGTGGCTTAATTTTTTACAAAAGGCACCGACTGCACAACCTTATGTGAGTGGAAACACCAGCAACTTGCAGAGGCAGTTATCTATGCTGTGACATGTGTGTTTGACATTTTCGCCATTGAAAATCTACAGGCCAACATTTGCCCACACGGAAAATCTGCAGGAATCAATAAGGCAATCATTAAAGAATTGGATCGATTAGCAGGATTGTTAATAACATTGGTATCAATAAAATCAATTGGAAAACAAATTGGAAAAATACACGATCACAGAGGTCCTCAGAAAAAATGCATCCAGTCATTCCTTTGCTCGTCATCATGACACAGGGAAGTATGATAAAACGATTTTTTCACTAAGGGCATTTTTGTTTTCAGTGCAAATATTTCACAACCCACTGAAAGAAGCTGTGCACTGTAAGTGTGAGGGTCCACACTTACTGGTTAAAAAACACTAAGCTAACACTTCAATATGCTTTAGATTTTGATATTTTAACACTCATGGCTGAGCAACTTCACTTCCTGCAGCATTATAAAATGAAATATGACAAACTGTGCAGTGGTTTTGGCAGATATTATCTCTACTATCGTCATAGTGCCAGAAAGTAAAAAAAGATCATTTCATGCTTTGTTAAATCAGTTTTGTAGGTTAAAATACAGGATTTACAAGTAGCACCTCTGGAGTGATCATAGTCGTCTGTGTGGCTCATAATAAAACTTGGTGATCATATACAGTAGGAATACAGATGATTTTATTCAGTCTTTTAAAGGCCCTCATTGCAGCCTTTTACAATGAAACGTCTTGTGTTTTATAATCAACGAGTAAAACACTGAACTGTGGTAAACATCATTTACACCATCAGAGGAACTGACAGCTCAGTGGAGGAACATAAATCTACTCAACAGGCTGAGTGAAACACTTCAGCGGTGCTGCTTTAAACACAGATTTAGAACAATGAGTGTGTCACCTTAAAATAAGGCCAAGATGTACAAGAATGGGCGATGATGCTGATCACAGAGTTTGAAGCAAAAAAGCACATAAGGCTGCATCATGAGAAGATAACTGACATAATACAGGTGTAAGCAGAGTGGCTTTTCCCTTTTCATCCACACCGATACAGCATTTGGGGTGCCTCATTATGCATGTCCATGCTCCACATCTTCTTCTCTGGTTTGAGCGTATGTCTGCAGCAGTGTTACAGCACCACTTACAGGCCTGGTATATACAGTATACTACAGTAAACGGTAAATGGACTTGAGCTTATGTAGCGCAACTCAAAGCAGCTTTACACGGCAGGTCCCACCTACACATTCACACCCATTCGCTCTCACATTCACTCACTGATGGTTCAAGTTTCTATGTCACTTGTTGGTTCTTCACATAGATTTTATATATTGAGACCAATTTTGTACCCTCAGACCCAAAGGGGATGAGATAAGGGGGTGGGCCTGTCTCCCAACCACAACATGGTGCGTTTCTGCCTTCTTGATCCATGATCGACCATGGTGGATGTTTATACAGTCACCGTCTTCCTCCTGTTCTCAAAAACGAGAAACCAAATGTTCCAGAAAAGTCTGAAAAAGAAACACACATCCATTTGATGGTCCATACCATCCTTCAGAGCTGCACATGGAGAGTGTCACCACGATGTCCAGGGGATGCCCCCTAACCTGCCTGGCTTTGCTTGTCTTTTGTCCCGGTCCAATCGCAGACCCACTCTTCCTCTCTCCTCGCTCTACCCTTTTTCTCAGGGGTGCTCTGGTAGTTCATCCATGAAGTTCGGCTTATTTTCTCTGATGAAAAACACATTAAATCACCGCAAGTATGCCAGAAAAACACACCAGCAGCCAGCTCAACGTTGTGCTGGCAGACTTTGTTCACACTTCAGTCCATGGAGCTGAACTTTCTGGATACTCAAAACTCTCCAGAGACTTTCTCCCCATTTCTTCTCTCTGTGGTTTGGTCTCCTCCTTCCTCTGGCTGTAATGTCATCCTAGTCACTGTTCAGTCTTGAGGCTGATTGGCTGTTGTGTCACGGCTTCAGGCTAATTTGTAGCAAAGGTTGGATTTTTTCAAATGCAGCAAAGGATAAAGGAGGCAAAACTTGCATCGCTTGGGCAAAAAGTTTAAGTTGTTCACTCGAAAATTTTTCATCCTCTTGTTCACTTTCAATGTATTTCTGCACACAACAAACTAAGATTCACAACTGGTGTGAACATAGCTTTACAGAGAACGTATTGAATACGAAAACGTTTTTGTCTCCGTGTGGACTGGACTTCAGACTCCCCCTAATCCTGAACATTCCTCATAACAAAGGACACAAACCTCTGACACCTGAGACCCTGATGACTAATGATCCTAAATATATACTGATTTCAGTTAAATAAATTCATCCCAATTCAATTAAAATCTCCCAATCAAAAAAGCTCCCATAGACCAAAAGTCTGAGGAAATCACTTCCTGTGATGTTTTTTTAGCTGTGCAACATGTTAAGAAGTCCTTATCAATGACTTTATATGATATTTAATGTGTCATTCTGTGACTCCTACATCCTCACTTCACTTTGTATAAGGAAACATCTAAAGGAAAGCTCTGTCTGAATGCTTCTCAGGATTTCTCTTGTACCTTTGAAAGCAGTGGGGCGATGCTGCTTGGCCTTTTCTGTATTAATTATTGATTAACTCCACCAGGATTAATCTCTCTACTCCAACTGAAAATGCTCACTGCTGATTTAAGTAGTTCCCTGGAAAGCAGTGAAATGTTTTGACTCTTGTATCATTAGCACATAGTGGGATGCTGAGGTGACAGAAGCACCCAGAATAACATTCCTTTAAAAGCTTTAATTAATTAATTATTAAGTAATTAATTTAATAACATTCCTTAAAAACCAATCAGAAGCTTCCTCCACTTTTAAGAAACATATGTAGGTGTTTGTGACCTATCATTAATACTTTGTTTTCACTTCTTTAGCTTCTCGCAGGTTCAACCATCGCAACATAACACACTGAGCCACTATCTGGTACAGCTATTCAACTGCTTATTAACACAAATAGCTAATCAGCCAATCCCACGGCAGCTATTCAGTGCATTCATGATGAAGTAAACCTACTGAAGTTTAAACTAAGCATCACAGTGTCTTAACGTGGCATGGCTGTTGGTGCAGGACTGGCTGCTTGCTACATTCATTCATTGAATTTAAAAAATCTTAACACCATCGTTATCAGCATCAAAAACAAGCAGTAACTGAGTGTTAAAAATACATTTACCTAAATTAATATTAGATAGAAGGACAAAACAAGCAGTATTTCATGTGACACAATACATTTTTAATCTCAGTTATTCAGTATTGATAACTGTGTGAAGCCGTAACTGTAAACAAAACTGAACATTAATAAATCGTCCAGCTCTACCATGTATGAACACAAAACAAGTCAAATCTTGAAGCAGTTGGACTACAGCTGTGAAAGACCGCACTGGGTGCCACTCCCATCAGATAAGAATAGGACACTGAGCTGACAACTCAAACGGGCTCATCAAAATAAGACAATAGAGGATAGGAAAAAATGCTGAATGCTCAGATGAGTCTGTAACTTTTAGATGGAAGTGTCAGAATATGGATCAAACAACAAGAAAGCATGGACCCATCCTGCCTTGCATCTGGCTCGTGGTGGTATGATGGTGTGAGATAACACTTGTTATGAATTGGTGCTATACAAATAAAGATTGATTGACTGATTGATTGGAAATGTCGTTTTAATACCACAGTCTACCCGAGTATTGTTGCTGACGATGTCCATCCCTTTGTGATCACAGTGTACCATCTTCTGATGGCTACATTCAGCAGGGATAACAGCCCATGTCACAAAGCTAAAATGATCTCAGACTGGTTTCTTGAACATGACGATAAGCTCACTGCTCTCCAGTGGCCTCCAGAGTCTCCAGATCTCTGTCCAATAATGTCCCTTTGGGATCTGGAGATTCATATCTAAGAAGTGCAGCCAAAAAATCTGCAGCCACTGTGAGATACTATCATGGAGATATGGACCAAGACTTCTGAGGATGTTTCCAGAACTTTGCTGAATCTGTGCAGGGTCCATTTAAGGTGTCTCTTAAAAAAGTGGCGAATGGGTGTATGAACCACTTTGTGTGTTCATTTTAACTGATTTAATAAATCAAAAGGCAGCCCCGTCAAATCCTGGAAGTCTCTTTTCATAGGTCCAGGTCTGAAGTGGCTCCATAAGACTCCAACATAGATTTGAATCTGACCAAATGATATAGAATATCAGGTATCAATGTAAAAATAACAGTCAAAGTAAGGAGCATTAAGACATGTATGTTTTGCACATGTCTTCTAAACTGTTATTAGAACTCCAGTGATATATGTTGATGAATGTCAACAGACATTCATCAGATGCAATAATTCTGGACATTGGCGGTCTCTGAATTACCTTAAACAGATCAGACGTCTGATTTGTTTGCCATCCCTCCTGCAAACTCTCTGCCTTAATTTTCTTTAACCGATCTATTCTCCAGAGGACAACGGTCAATAACTGCTAACATGGATGCAGAGTGACCCTTGATGATCCAATTTGTCCAGACGTCCTCGAGGGCTAGCCGCTCAGATCGTCTGAAACCTTTCAGCGTTTCACATCCACTTAACAAAACAGAGGGGAACATCTGAGACAGCAGAGCAGAGAGATCAATGAAGACGAGCTAAACAGGCCAGCTGTGGACCACTTCCCTCCACAAAAACTGTAATCACTGACATTACTCTGACAAAAAGCTTTCCTCTGCAAGTGTGAATGGATGCATTTAGTCTGCAGGTTACATTTAAAATGGTTTAACAGGGAAGGCGGAGTGTAAGCACGTACATGTGATAAAATAAATACACTATGACACAAACAAGTGTGTCTAAGTGTAGCGTTATCCCTCTGTGAGTCCCAACATGGCTTCCTCTATTCCTCCTTAATCCCACAGCAGGTGGGGGAAACATCTGTACAAAGAGCGCACGCAGCTGGACTGAAAGGTCAACATGGAAGTGGGAGATACTGGGAGGTATGACTGTGCAAGGATTCACACTGAGGCTGCGGGGGAAAGTGCAACACTCCCTGCCAGAGTGATTTATGTGACAATAATAAAGAAATCATTCATACAGCAGCAATCCAAACCAGCCTCACAAAGGTCAGCACATAACATGAAACCCTAACAATGAAAAGCAACAGGTGAGAGCATGAACAGTAGCAATGAAACATGAAGGACGACACCTGGAGACTTTATTCTTCTGCAAGGTATACAACTACCAGACAGTGGTCCTGAAGAGGGGCTGGGATTTTTGGGGGACATTGTGTCTTGTCGTCTTGGACACATAAGGCCCAAAGATCTTACTTTTTTGACCTCAAAAATCGAATCAGTTCATCCAGAACTCTGAGTGAACAAATCTAAACAGGAAGAATTCTCAATGCATTCTTGATGTAGCTTTGTTCCAAGTGAGGGAAGATCATAAGGCCCGATGACCTTTAACTCATTCCCCCCCAAAAAAAAGATCTATCATTTTTTGAGTCAGAGTACACACATTTGTGTGAAGTTTGAAGAAAATACCTTCAAGTTCTTAAGGCATGTACAACAGCAAGGTGTGATAATGAGGCTTAATGATCTTGACCTCTGACCCATGGCTGCCAAAATCCTGTAATCCATCTATTATCTGAGCTAAGCACAAAAAGTAAAGAAAAATGTGTTCGGTAGTAAGCTTCTTAACAACAAATCTCTTCTCTGCCAATGCCAAACAGCTTTTGCTGCTGTTTGCTGACTCTTGTGTTGAGCTCCTGGTACCCCCAGGTGCTTAAAATCAGGTTTCTGATTGTCACCTAAGTGGCAGCACTGTGAGCATGGTACTGCTACAGGGGTCAGCAAAGCAAAAATGTCCTTTTGCCATCAGCTTGCCGGCCTGCTACAGCCTGCAGGCTTCATATGAGGAAACAACCGCTGCCAAACTAGATAAATGAATGATTTTTGCAGTGAATATGACAGTAATTTCCTTTGAGTTTTCTTCAAATACATGAATGCACTTCAGTACACACAGGAAAAACTTCTGTAGATGGAGAGTCAACAGCCCTGAATTAAAAATGAAAGAAAGTGCAATGAGAGCTGGAGGACCGGTGAATCCCATGTTACCTGTTGATACAGGTGTGAATATCGTGAGCTCATGTTGTCAAACTGAATGAAACAAAGAGTGAAACTATGAAAAATCACTTCAGGATGTCTCAGGATCAGAGAATAGAAGCAGGTATTATATTATACAGGCCTCTGCAGTCTGCAGCTGTCCTGATGCAGACCCTCCCTGTTATAAACATTTACTTTTGTGCAGAGCAGAGTCTCATTTTTACAAACTCAAAGGAAAAACTAGAGAAACTGAATCAAAGTGAGTATCTAAAACTGTTTATTTAAGCTTACTTGATGAATATAATCTGGATGCTCACTGGTGAGGAGATAAACTGAACTAGCACAACACTGTCAAATTACTGTGCGTGATCAGCAGGATAATGTTAAATGTGTAAATTTTGGTAATATTTATTTGGGATGTGGTAAAATTACTGTACTTGGCAAAATGAGCAAAAGTGAGACAGTATTTGGCTCAGGATGTCTCTGGCTGAGGGACACATAGGGTGGAAAAGTAAACTTTCATAAATGCTTTGAATGTAGTGTGAAATCATCCTAGGCCATTTTTGTGGCTTGCTTTTATATAAAACTTTTGGAGTTACGCAGAATAGGTTACCCCATGTGCAGCAATATAAAGCTCTACCTTTAGGCTGATTATTACTGAACAGATGCAGAGCTGAGCTCCGTCCTTGTCACTAATGTTCAGGCTAATGCTATGCACCTCGTATAACCCCAAACTATCTCTTCAGCTAGAATCAGTTCTCAATTATTATCCCAACTCATGAACACCATAAACTGAGGTTTTACAATAAATGCACTGAGCGTGACCAAAAACACTGTTTTAATTTGTATGAAAGGCCAAAACACATAATAAGCTTCAGTATGTTGAAAAAATCCCCCCTACATGGGGAAATTAGCTGCAGATGGAATTTTGTACAAAGTTTGAAGAAGAATCATCATTGGCCTCTTGAGATATTATTTTCACAGAAGTGACAGACTGACCTGTGAAAATTATGTCCCTGAGCACCTTGCCTGTTGCTGACCATCAAGTATGAATAATTGCTTAAAAGTAAACATTTACCTCAAACTAATGGAGGATTTCAGGCAATAAAGTCACACATTCTGGTCTTACTGCCTTTTCTCGACCCTACACATCTACGCTAACAGACCAGTGACTGAACAGATTGTGTTTATACGGCTGCTGTTTAAACCTGTCACATCAACATTTTCACCAACATGTTCTGATGATTTCAATCTGTGGCTGTTGTATCAGAGCACAGATCCAGCTCACGGTGTTTCCTCTTCATGAGGGTATCTGTGTTTGCTCAATGCTTTGCAGCACCTTGCTTTGGCACAAGTGAAGGTGTTTGGTATTACATGAACTCACACGCAGAGCAGAGAGACGAGGCTTGTCAAAGTTTATCTTGTTACAGTGACAGCTGAATTGTGGGAGAGCTGGAGTGGTAAACTCCAGCTCTGATGTCAATAATGGAAACACCAAAAGCACACAACAACAAGTTTAGCAGGAGAGTTTTTTAAGGATCTGATGAGCTTCACATACCAAGTCTAAAATTCATCCTGCCATGACTATTTCAAGTGTAGAACTTAATTCTATTAAATCAAGCCTCATGAAACCTGATTAATTATAATCCACACTAAACCACTGTAACCGTGGAATTCAAACTAATGTGTGAAGACACTGGTGAGTATTGTGTTAAAACCCACAGGTCTTATGACTCAAGCAGTCCTGATGACTTTAACTTTGTTACCTTTCATGGCCGAGTACAAAACAAACCTCTACACAAGCAGTGGGGGGGGCAGTAAGTGTGGGAGAACTGTGACATGGAGGTTTGAAGAGCTCGTGTTTTGTCTTCAATCAGATTCATATATTCATTTTTGATGACTGCTAAGGTATCTACAACACAAGGTGCAGAAAAAAGGCCACCCTGCATCATGAAGGACCCATCCACCCTGCACACGCACTTTTTGTCCCTCTTCCCTCAGGGAGAAGGCTGCAGAGCATCCGGAGCAGGACCACCAGACTGAGAAACAGCTTATTCTGGGACTGTTCTGTAAGCTGCTCATACAGGGAGATGGACACCACATGTGCAATAATGACAATGACAATCAGGGAATGGATACTACTACTTCAATGTTGGACTACTTGTTGATCTGTCTTGCATGACAAAGCCTCTTTGCACTCCACTTACTCTGCTGCACTGTGCTCCGGTGTATACTGTGTTTAGATTAGGTTAGTGTGGTAAATAGTACCATTATTTTTATTTAGGATTCATTTTAGGTTAAAGCTGCAAATATTATTGTTATATTTTTACTTAGATTCTACTTGCCCTAGATTATGTTAGCGTTGAAAATATTATTGTGATTTTTATTGAGATTCTATTTTCAGTTAATGCTGTAAATACTATCCTTATTATTTTTGCTAGATTTTACAAGCCTATGGTAGTGTTGTAAATATCCTTATTCTTTATTTTTACCACCTGTTCATTTCTTTTATATTTCTTTATGGACAATACCAGGTCCTCAGTAACTAGTTTCGTACTTTTTTCTCATGTAAATGCAGACTGGAATGACAAATAAAACTCCTTTGAATCCTTTGAATGTTCACAATCACCTGTGTTCAACAGACCGTCTACTTGTTATACTCAGGTTACCCATGATCCAGGCGTCTTCTTTCTGTCTGAGACACTCTTTTGGAGCTCCTGCCCCTTTAAGGCTCAGCCTGTTCTGATTGGTTGACCTGTGATCTCTGTGGTCATTGGTCAGTTCAGCTCTTCTGGGGGGGCCATGTTGTCAACAACTGCATAAATTCTACGGTCTCTGTTCTGAACTGGTCTTGCTGCCCTGAGCCAGTGACAAAACTGGTAGGATGTCACTGGTAGGCTTGTTTGGGGGGTAACAAGCCATTTTAGGCAAAGAGGTTGAAGTCCCAATGTCATGACCTTTTGTCTTGTTTATAGGGTCGAAGGTCAGATCACAGGTCCATGAGGGTCTGGGTGGGTGCTGATTTGCTTTTGCTGGATTCTGATGTGGAGTAGACATGTAAAACACAGTAAAGGGCATATGAAACTAAAAAAGGAGAGTATGTGTCCTTTCTTCTCCTCTACAGAACAAAACACACAAACTTTGGACTAGAAGTTTACGAATACTATAAACATTCTAGATCTGGATCTGGATTTGGATCACCACAAAAGTCTCATCAGTCCCATGACATTCCAAGCCACAACACGTACTGATTCTCCCCTGGAGTCTCCATAGACATGCCCAGAAGAGCACCAAAGGGCGGTGACTGGAAGGCGTCCCAACAAAACCAACTAAACCTTTTGACTGAAAGGAGCAGTGGTTCAACTCCATACTTTACAAAGATGTCTGAGCTCTGCACCCTTTCAATGCCACATATTATACTCCTTTTCCAACATGTTTAAACTGATCCTAAATGTCTCTAGAGCATCTTTTAGAAGTTTCCTTCCTACGAATCCACTCTGATACTTGATTTTGGCATGCTATTAAACCCCTCTGTTTCAGCCCTGCTCAGAACAGGCTGTTTCAGTGCAAAGCCTCAGGAGCTGTGTCCGACCACACCCCTCTCAAGAAGAGGACATGGCTTCAGCTTTCCAGAACCAAGCTCTAGCAGTTGGTTCACATCAAATGGCACTGTCACGTGGCTAATGCATGTGACAGTGCCAGCCCAGACTGCTATGGCTTTCACACCAGGGATGTGTGTTTGCTTAGTTGTTGATGCATCTTCCTGCTATCACAATTCTATTTCTACATATATATCACTCTATTAATAAGCTTCCATTGAATGTTTAGGAAGAACCACAGAATATCTCCCCTTACAGAGCCTGGTTCATGAATAACAGAAAGCTTTGGAATGAAAGAATTCTGACAAGCAAGTGAAGTTTCTCCGCAGAGGAAGAAAACTGAGCTTTAACTTTGGGGGGCAGAGGCAGGAAGAGTAATTGGATGGTTCTCTATCTTTTCTGTGAAAAATTCTACTACTGTGGACCCAAAAAATAGCTGGATTAAGTTAAATATGGCTCTCTATTTTTCGTTTTCCTGTCTGTTTTGGCTGGGAAATGCATGCAGGCTGCAGTGAAATCCTACACTCTTTTAAAGGTCTTTGTACAAGAAAATGTTAGTAAACCTATTTTTAGCTTGGTCTTACCCATGAAAACAATCAAACTGGGGTTTACCTTGCACAGCCTTTTATAAAAGTTTTTTTCAGGGTTGTTTTCCTTGACAGTCCCAAGGGGCTTGACTCTTCTTGGGAACATATGGGGAGCACCAAGGAAAAAAAGGTCAAGAACAAATGCCCTGACGACATCATGAGGGGAAATTTTCCAAACTGGCTGACTACAACAAACAGTAAGACATTCAAGGGGCTGAAGATGCACAACAAGATGACCCTTATAGCAAGCTGAGCTAGATAAAATTAATCATCATTAACAATATCAGTAATCCTTCTAAGGGGTCGTCCACACATGGATGAATTCAGGTGTATCTGCAGTTTTTGGTTGTGTTGGTCCACAAAAAGACAGCGTTTCAGGTGCCTGAAATGGGTCCCAGAGTGGATGAATCTGAAAACACTGGCCGAGCTTTTCCGTGTGGACAACGAATATGGATAGTTTCAGAAACGATGACGTCACTTAAACAGTGTTTGTAAACCCTGACAAAAACACAAACAGTGTCTGAATTCGGCATCTTGTTCGTGCTGCTGAAGCTCCCGAGCTTGTTTTGGCTTGAACAGAAAATCTTCTGCTCCTCTACGGCCACCGTGAGCAACAAGAGGACACAGAGAACAGCCAACGAAAGAGTTTGTTCACGTCTCATGATGTATGCACATGCTCCATGTCTTCTCTGGTTTTTGTTAGTCTGCAGCAGCGTTTCAGCATCAGATCAATAAGCTTTTCTGTTTTTTCACTTAGCATGATTCTAGTCCTGTCAAAGGTCACTCTTCCTTGTTCTTTTCTCTACTCCTGGTTTCTTTTGTATTCTCCTCTTGTTCCTTCCATTTGAATCTGCTCCTCTTTGTTGCTTATTGAGTTGGGAGTCATGTGATTAATCAGCTGATTGAATTTGTGGTCCTGCTGTTTGCCTTGGGTCGGTAAAGCACACATTATGATCAGCTGGAGAATCATCCTTATTTCTTCTTTGGCCTGAACCATAAAGATTTAGACAGAGTATTTACTTCAGTTAAAATAATGTGATTTTGAGTTTTTCAGTTATAAAAATCTAATATCCTCTGTGCTAGTCGCTGCTTCACGATCTAACAGCGTTTCCTCATTTGAACTTTATGTTTAAATATTTTAAAAGTTTTCATGTGAGCCCAGAGTTGTTCTACTTTAAGTAGGAAATGATGTTATGAATTGGGACATTTAATGTGTTACACAATTATAATATTTAATTTAATCAAACATGAAATAAAACAGTCTCATGTGGGCTTATTTTCAGTGAATTAACTCTGTCCTCACAGCACTCTTAAATGGTTTTCTTGGCTTATGTGGTATGATGTTTCATAAATTTTTAACTGTCATAAAGGTGCAAAGAAAGGTTAAAAAAAATCAGGGCCAATACTGGGACTGAATGATATCGGGGGGAAAACATGATACTGCACTTCCTCCCTGCAATATACTTTTTAATTTTATGACACTGTTCAAATAAATGTGATGCCTGTTATATGAAATGGTTAAAGTAACTCTTATAGGCTAAACAAACAAATGTGTGGTGGCTGCTTTACCTAAAATCTACATCATTAATCCATCCGTCTGTGAAAAAGATGACTTTAAAAGTTCAACTGCTTTTGATGGAATTTTCAGAGAACGTCGGTCATGGCACAAGGAAGAAGGGATCAGGTTTTAGTGGTGATCTGAATACGGATGCGGATACAGGGTTTATTTTTAAGAATCTGAAACCATTGTGCAATAAGGCACTTTTCCACATTTTCTATAATAACTTGGCTCAGTGTCAGAAATGCTTCTGTAGGGTCCACGCTCTTGAAGGGCCTCTGGTTGTCACTTATTTGAGGGAATTTATGGCTCAACTAAAAATTAAAAACAATGCAGAATACATCATTATTGTAAATGATTTGAAAAAACAACTCTAATTTTCAGAAAATTCATCCTAAAGCAATTTAAAGTGGTTGTATACTGTAGTAACAAAAAAAACAGCAAATTTATCCGAACAATGTGATAAACAAACAATAGTTAGTCCTTCAAGAACAGAACAATTGATGAATACAAGACAATATTTTGAGTTTATTAAGGTAAATTAGAAGACTTTGAAAACTTGAAATTTTAATATCCTATTTATATATATATTATATTATATATATGTGTGTGTGTGTGTGTGTGTGTGTGCAAAATACACTTCTCAGTTTCTATACGAGACATGTGGATAAAACACCCCTTCCACAGAAAAGCAGTCTGACTCCAGGACAAATATTCCAGCACACAGTCTGGACCATGGCATTAAAAGTGCCATGATCCAGCTGCTGCTCAGTTTTAGAGAGGCAGGAGTACTCCTTGGCATTACCTCTGTAAACTTACATATCACTGGAGCTGAGAAAATGTATTAATGCTTCACTAACAAAGTGACTTTGAACGAGTGGCTTATATCCTGTCCTTGAATGAGTGCATGGTTAAGAGGCAAACACGAGGTTGTTGAAAGCAGGAGTGTCTGGTTAACAGCTTTTTATCCTTGTACTGCAGGGAGGAGGCATTATGAAAATTTAGTGAAGAATGAATGCCCAGTTTTTTGGCCTTTGACAAAAGAAACTTGGAGCTAAAAGTAACAAAACCCCTGATTTTCTTTTACAAACATTGAAAAACTTTCTGTGTTTGTGATTGCAGCCCAAAGTCTGACTGCTCCAGCACACCGTATGGAGCATTCAATGATAAATCCAAAGTGTGACTGCCCTGCCTTTAAAGCTGCTGATGGTTTCTGTCGAGCTCTGCGGCTCCGTCTTACTCTACACTTAGTACCCACAGGACGTGTTTTAGAGTAAACTGTCCAAAGCATCACAGGAACATTAACTGTCATACGGACTAAAGGACTAAAAGACAGACCAGGAGAGGAATACCAGAGCTGACGCTTCTTTGCAATCATTTGCAGTTACTTTTCAGAAATATTAAAGGTTGCAGTGATATGTGGGTCATTTTACTGCCCGTGTTCAGTGCTTATGAATATGCATTTTTTGCCCTAAGATCAAATTAACATCAACAACATGATTTTTCCCTCGAGTTTGCCTGGAAGGACAACAACAACACTGATATAATTCAACATTTGACACCACGGGGAGTGTCAAATACCAGAAGAAAATATCATATCTTATTTTTCCTATACTTCAAACGGGCTTCTGTATTTTCCCAGCATGCATGAAGCATGACAGAGTCAAATATTTACTTTGGAGTCTCTTCTGTCACCAGTCACGAAAGAGGGAATGTCAAATAAACGCAGAACGATCACATAAAAGGCATTCACAGGGGTTAATCTGCAGCCAATGTTATTATTTGGATTTGAATGACACTGTACATGATAGATGACATGTTTGTCTGCAAAGCACATCAGGACCCTGGTAGACAGGTGAGGTTTACAAGCCACGCACACAGGAAAAAGTTCACGTGTATATGAATCATTTTATGGTTTGTTTAATCAGGAGTCACGATTTAAAGATCTGCTTTATGTGAGAACAGATTGAGGAGGGAGTACAAATTACAGCTGTTTGTGTTGTTAAATTTAATTTTCTCATTTAGTGTCAGTCGATTTGTTTCTCCACATATCACAGGAAAGTGCTAGGTGTTGTCTGGTTAGATAAGAGCGATTCTAAAAGGACTGACATAAGAGGACTTAGTCAATTTCATTAATGTAATGTCATTCACGTCAAGTTCTCACCCTCCTTCTACACGTGGCAGCAGAACTCCAGATTTTCTATCTGCCATTGTTCAATTTTGTTGACTCTTCGTGAACTGTAGCATCACCTTCCTGTTCTTGGCTGACAGGAGTGGCACTTGGGCCGGTCTTCTGCTTGACAAGCTGTGTGTTCAGACATGCTCTTCTGTATTCCTTGGTTGTAACAAGTGATTTTTTTTAAGCTCCTCTTGCTTTTCTATCATCTGAAACCACTCTGAACGTCCTCTGACCTCTGGCATCAACAAGGCATTCACCCATAGACCTGCTTCTCACTGGATATTTTCTATTTGTTCGGGCCATTCTCTATAAACCCTTGAGATGGTTGTGCATGAAAATCCCAGATCAGCAGTTCTGAAGTAGTCGGACCAGCCCATCTGGCACCAACAGCCGAGCCACATCCAAAGTCTCTTAAATCACTTTCTTCTCCGTCCTGATGCTCAGTTTGAACTTCAGCAGGTCCTCTGACCATGTCTGCCTGCCTGCCTAAACCCACTGAGCTGCTGCTGTGTGATTGGCTGAAGACTTTATTCTTATCTCAATAAAGACCTTCACAGTAAACACATCGCAATAAATATGCCACAATTAATTAATGAATTACTCTATTCAGCTATAAATAAAGCAGCTGCTTTAGCACTGCAGGCACTCATATTCACAGTTCAAAGGTCAAGTCAAAACCACTTTCAGGCATTTTCAGCACTCAGCGTCCTGAGCTACAGAAGAAGCACTTAAATTTTCAGTCTTGGCTGGTCTTGCTCCGTCCTGCCCACTCTGATGATTATTATGAGTTCCCCACAATGACGTGATAAACGAGGGACCCTTACCACTTTTATTCTATAAGATACATAATTGAACATTTAGCTTCGAATGGAAAATGTCGCTATATTGAAATTTCGCACATACACAAACAACAAACATAATTTAGAGTCCCAGTGGCTGGAAGTTGGCTGGTAACTGGATGTAACTTGGCTGGCATTTGGCTGGGAGGGGAAAACTGAAGCGGCTGCATCTGTACAAAATGCTTTTAGCATCAGCTGATTTTTGGTGCTGCACTCCCTTCACCTTCAGTTGAAACAGTTCAGCTTTTGGAACAGAGCTGAACAACTCGATGACACTTCTCGTGTTACTGACATATTAAAATCAAGAGTAGGTTGGGCTTCTGATGCATGCAGGATAAAAACCAACAATTATTAGGTATGGAGATGATGCTGTGCCTGGAAATTACCCCTTTAATTTGTTTGAGTGATATTTCCATGAAGGAAAGCAAATATGAATCACTGGGAGTTACTCAAAATAATGGAAACTACACAGGAAGTTAACTTTTAAAATCTAGCTGTATATATTATATCTCTCAGGTCAGGGATGGGCCAAATGCACCCCCAACCCCCAAACACACAATCACACACATAATAGCCCCACCAGTCACATCCATCATGATGTTTTTCTTATTTCTGTCTGATTTTCCTCTACAAAAACATGTATGAAAGGAAACTACATTATCAATGTTCCTGTAATAATCTCTGGGGACCATTGTATTGTTTATCACAATAAATAAGCAGACAGTCTGTTGAAATGGCTTTCATAAAGGTTATGTGTGAGGCATTACTGATGCACCTGGGAAAATGTTTAGTCAGACGGGATTAACAGCATTTCTTTGTTCAATTCTTTAGAAAAAGAAGTTTTGAATGGCTCTATTTCTCTATGCCTTGTTTTTAACTGAACATAAATGTTGGCATCATGAACTCTGATGAAAGCTTCATAATCATTATTTTTTGTTAAATTACAGGTATTTCTGAATGTTTACTTGATAAAATCCTGAAACGTCATGATAACCAAAGTCACCCATCCCAAAGTTAGATTAGTCCTCACAGTGATTTTAACAGATTTAGTGATAATGAATTATACTGTAATACTGTCTTTTTTAAAAATGGTTTATTTGGATTTAGATGTAAGATGTTACAGTTTGCTGAAACAAAAGAAAAGATATTTCCTCAGTAATAGTTTATAATTAAATTAGATCTTAAGTCCAAAGTAGTTTTGTTATCATTATGCGTTCATTTTCCATATTTAAGCCCAAAAACAGCATTCATTTAGAATAACTGTATTTTTTAAAAGAAATGTATCACATAGAAGTTTCATCCCAATTGTTCAGCACAAACATTTATTCAGTCTTCATTCCTTTATTGTTCTTCCAGCCCTAAAACCATCAGTTTGTGACATTTTAAAATACTCAAAGTGATATTTTTTATTTTCTGAAAAGGCTCCAGCATCACAAACATGTCTGGGCACCTAAAGCAAACTATATTAAAATAGGAGTTAATAGATCATTTAAGGGCACTACAGTCATTTGTCTGTTTTTTCAGCCTTACTTGATTCTGGCGTGATATTTAGAGAAGTAGGACATTGTTTGTGGGAATAAACATTTGCCATGGTAACACAACAACATGTCCCTGCAGCAAAAACATCTCTAAGCAGTATGAGCTGTGGCACAAGACACACACCTATTCAGTGTGACTTCATAAATGAGCTTGTCTGGTGACCCTGTGACTCTGAATTTGACATCTATCCCCTCTAGAGTCAGATGTGCATGCTGTGCAGGGCTGCACAGTTTCATACTGAGGATAACGCAGCCACGAGAGCAGAAAGTTCTCAGAGACTAGAGTTTTTCATTTAGAGCCTGCAAAGAGACGAACATCTCTCGCTCACTGTCTGTTGGGATAGGGTCCAGACCCCACCCCCCATCCCAGGGACGAAGCAGCATAGATGATGAATGGATGATTCATTCCTGCTCCAACATCCTCACCTCTTTGTTTTAATGCAATATCTGTCCTTTATAGACTCAGTAATTAACCAAAGTCTACTCTAACTAACTGGCACCTGAAACATGGATGACATTAGCCATTAGGTTAAAGGAAATGTAGCTTGTAAGCTCACATGCTTGCACTCTGGGAACCCCAGTGTTACAGAGTGATAACTCTTCTCCACTGCTGACCGCCACATACAAAGCCATGAGCTCGCTCACGAACTGAATAACACAGGTAGGTTCCCACAGAGTTTTCTCTGCTCACACTGACGTCTTATCAATAACTTTGTGCCTGCAAGAAGTTCTTATTGGTGGAACAACTGTGTCTCAGAGATATGACATAAAGAAGGAAGATAAATCCTGTTTTAGCCTTCACAGGCCCCCTCTCTAAGAGAAAACTGCTCTGGTGAGGTTTCTTCGTTTTTCTGACTCTTCTTCTAACTCTGTCCTCCCTCTGACTGGAGAGATAATGCTCAAAGCTTTGCAGAGCAGCTGACTTTGAAAATGGACTTAACTTAAGCTGTTCCTACATAAAAGTGCTTTGCCACTGGACAACCCATGGCATTTTTCAGCTAAAGGCTAAAGCTAGTCCTCCTGTTTTTGAACGCCTGATAAAAAGTCTTAATGTCTTACTTTGAACTGTAGCTCAAGAGACATGCCGTACTTTCTGATAAACTTACAAGAAGCTGCTAAAAGACTGATGTGAGGGTGCCAAGGTTATCCCAAAGCATACATTAAAGACGAGTTCATGTCAAAGTGGTGCCATATTGCCACCTCTAATGAGGCTAAGGCTGAGGACGCACATAGAGATTTCAATCATAACAGACTTTGAAACCGTGAGAAAGTCCACACATGAAGATGGAAAATAGCGGATTCAAGTTTCAAAACACAGAGGATGTGCTTGGCCTCCACACACAAGGATTTCTGATCCTTTAAATTTTTATTTCATTTAATATTCAACATGCTTAATGTTTATGATTTTAAGTCGGGGCATCCCTCATCCTCTTCAGACAGGATCGTGGAGGATAAATGACTCTCAACATGCCTCACACTACGGGATAGCCATTAGGACCACCAGATAATGGAGCCTTTGCAGACTTTTGCTGAAGCAGGGATCTGAGTTAAAACCCGGGCTGATTCTCTTGTGGTGTGTGCCCCACTTAGGGCTGGGTAACCTTGCAGTACAGCTTGATCACCCAAATTAATGTCTGTAATAAGTCGGATCAGTCTTGCAAAGCTTCAAACAGGAGAGATTGAGTTTGGTCTGCAGAGGTTTTGCCCATCAGCATCCTCTGAGGAGGAGGTAGGAGCTACTGGTGTAAGGACAGCAAACACTGGCTGCTCATGCAGAGATTAGTGCGGACTGCAATAGCATCAGTTTTATCAGAACTAGTGAATATTTCTTCATTGTATGGTGAACTTGTTGGAGTTTGGTTTTAATGAACTGCCTGAGGTTATGCAGTTATCTCCTCTACAGCAGCCCCCACCTCCCCCACAGCACCATCAGACTGATCTGATGCTGAATGTGACTGACAGAACAATCATCCAACTTCCCTTTAGTGAGGAATCTTAAAGGTCCTTCTTTTCCAAAACACATCCTGTGGGGCTGCTGAGATAGATGAGTGAAACATTTCCATACATACGATGAACAGTCCATCTGGAGTGTCAGTTTAAGGGCCGGGCAAGTAAAACATATCTGAATTGTCCTTATTGTCTCGCAATACTGCCTAAAACAATCTGAAAGTAATGAAATTCATAATAAAAAAAATAATAGCTGTTTGCTGCGACTGCAATAAAACAATGAAGGGCTCTGAGAGCATTTTTGACACTAATAGTCTAATTAAAAAAATATGGAAAACTGCCCAGTATCACACTTGTTAATAAATATTCCAATAATTCCAGGACCCGCAGCCATAATCAGATTACCACCAAAACTGAATCACTTTTTCTTTGTGCCATGACCAGCACACCATGAAATTGTCATTAAATCCAGTGGATACATTCTGAGTTCTCCTTGTTTAGATGGATGGACAATCGCACAAAATGCCCACAAAAACATTACCTCCTCTATGCAGGTTAAAAAAAAAACTCCTAGGCACCCAATATTGGACAGTTTGTTAGTCTTAGACTTTAAAAAGAATGCATATAACTTCTTGACACTCTTGAAATTGAACAAAAACATTTGCAAAACTTCTGATATTGAGGTGATAAATGTTTAATACTTAAAGACCAGTTGTTTCAAAATTTTAAAAAGATACTGTTTAAATGATCTGTGGCATTAATAGAAAAAAAAATGTAAATATATATATATATATATATATATATATATATACACATACATATATATATATATATATATATATATATATATATATATATATATATATATATATATATATATATGTATGTATATATATATATATATATATATATATATATACACATACATATATATATATATATATATATATACACATACATATATATATATATATATATATACACACATATATATATACATACATATATACATATATATATACATTAATTAAAAAAAAATACATATATATAAATACATTATATATATATATATATATATATATATATATATATATATATATATATATTTACCAGCAGAGACAGAGGACTGTTAAAAAGTGGTATGAACATTTGGAAAATGGCTGGTTTTGTTAGCTCCACCTGCTTTTCCAGATTTTGCAAACGTTTTAATGATGTTTTTAGACACTGTGTAGAAGTTTTGCTCAAATTCGAATAATATTAAAAAAAAAAAAGAAATTACCCTTAAGTGTTTATTCAGGGATTCTATATTTGTTACTTTTTAATAAAATGTATCAGTATAACCTGATTTATTCTCTCAGTTCAATTTGTCACTTAAAAAAACATATCAAATACATTCTCTCGTCGTCAATAAGCGAATCACTGCTGCTGCTTCGTACTGTAAAGAAGCCTTTAACAAAGCATCAGGCCAGAAATATTTTTTTTCTTAGAAACATGAACAATAACTGCAATCTTGTGAACAGAATTGTCCTACCACAATACTTTGTGTGAAAATACATCAATATATCTTAAAACTTCTGTATTAAAGATGATTAAACTGAAGTAAAAGCATCCTTTAGCCTCTTGCTTTGCTCCAGAACTTCTCCTCTACCATGAGACCGAGCATGAGAATAAAATTTATGACCCGCTGCCATTGTCAGACCCTCAGAGTCCAGATAACAAGCTGCCTGAATGATGCCGCTCAAAGCAAAAACACAGCAACAGCACTTGTTAAAAAAGACGTGAGCTCATTCTGCAGAAACAGTTTCATCAAAAAAGGCCCTAACACTTCCCTCATTAAAACTTCTCATGTTGTTTTCTGGTCTCTTGACCCGAACACCACGGCTCCCTGCCTGCAGCCTGTCACATGCCCTGAAAGTCAGCAAACAGCTTCTGAAATGAACTTAGTCAAACAAACATCCTGCTGAGCGTCTTACCTCTCAGTCAGCGGCTCCTCAGCTGATTCTACAGAGCAAGTTCCTCAGGGGAGATACCAGTGGCCGACCAGAGCAGCTGACCAGCAGCCCCGCATCTACACCCACAGATCCACGGACAGATGGACTAAAGGACTGAGGGACAGGAGGACTGAGTGTGTGAGCGGCTGGACGACTGCTGACTGACTCTCATTGAGCTGGAGGCAGCAGAGCACAGGGACACTCCCCTCGCCGACCAGCTGACACTCTGCCTGCCTGGAGGGGAGGATTCATGACTAGTTCAACAACTGCCTTGCAGACCAGACTGGTGGTTCACTATCTGTATTACTGCCCCAGTAGCTGAATTAGTCACTGAGCAACTGTGATCTCACTGATATGATATATGTGATGTAACTGTGATCCAAAATCATACAAACTGCCTTGCTGGCCACTAATTAGCTGAAATTAACAAAGAAAATAAAACCTGACAAATGAAAAACACAAAATGTTAATTCCTCCAATAAGAGGCTCTCCTTTAAAGTTTACCAACAGATGCACCCAGAAACCAAGGGAGTCACTACCTGAAACTCTACCCCCGATAAGGACAGACAGAAATATGTCAGTTCCTGTTCCAGGAGATTAAGCAACTCTGTGTTACACCAGCCTACTGTGCATTCATCATAAAAGTCTGCTGCACTGGCTGTGCAGAGGCCACTCAGTGTTTACTTTAACTGTTAGCTATCAGTGTCAGAACACACACAGTAGCTCAACCAGGCAGTTATGTTCATGGGCCCTGGTTCAAATCTGGCCTTGGACACGTTTCCCACACGACATTTCCCAATTTTCCGTACTGATTTTCTTAAGTCTGTCCCCTTTCCCATATTCTTATATACACATAAAGCCAAGGATAGCATCCACAGTCATGTTTGCTTTGCCAGCATCAAAAGCACTTTGTTTACATACTTGCCTGTACGTTACAGGTGTTCCTAAAAGATTCCACTAGAGGGCACACAAAGACCTCAGGTCCAACTCTGTGTCATGTGAGACCCGAACTGTAAACATGGCAGCAAATCTGTCACATCTGTATGAAACTGCTAAGATCAAAAGCAATCATCAGTATCATTAGATATGTGTTGCTAAGTGATGGCCATGTGTTAGATCTCATAATCACAACCATCTGCCTCCCATTTCTACAATATTTTCCCTGTGCACCATCATTACTGTCTTGGAGTGACTGTTTTAACTGGAGACTGTGTAAACAGATGTGTGAGAGCAGAGAGCGTCCTCTTCAGTGGCTACATTTACATGCAGTCATTAAACATTTCATAACCGGAATATTAGCAATAACCCTGTTGCGTGCAGCCATGTAAACACCAAAAATCCTTTTGAAAAACCAGAATATGCTCATATTCCGGTTTTTAAAAACCCAAAAATCACCCCTGGGTTACTCCTCTTCTAACCCGAATATTTGGTCATGTATACGCCGATCGGGACATTCTCATCGAAAGGAACATTAAGTTGTGTTCGGCACATGTTCTGTGCAGAACACAACTTAATGTTCGATCGCACAACTTCATGTTCGATCGCCCCCTTCAGGTACAGAGCATCTGTGTTCATAGACCAGTCCACTTTGTTGTCAAGGTGCACACCTAAGTACTTATAGGTCTGCACCCTCTCAACGACCTCCCTCTGATTGTGACTGGCTGGAGCGGGGGCTTAGACATCCTTAAATCATGGCTCTTAGTGCAACCAGTTTACCAACAATTGAATTCTTGAAAATGATATTTGTTAATGCCAAGCTCTCAACAAAGGTCAAGCAAAGAAATGTGCCAACTGGAAGTCCTCAGAGCCTCTGCCAAGGCATTTCTGACATCGTTAGATGAGTTACTAGAGAAAACGCCCCTATCGTGTAATGTTTATACCTCACTGACATATTGTTGGATCCACATCAGATTCGTATTACCACCAAAATCTGATCATTTCCTCCTTGTTCAGAAGAACAGAGACCTTGGCAATTCAGGGAAACAAACGTCTGACTGACTTTCAGAGGACAGAAATAAGACGAACAGACAAGCAATCCTGCTAACCATCAGATCAACTTAAATTATGACCATCATTTTTGTTACCTAAAAGGCAAAACATTAACAAAAAGAGCTAAAAAGGAACTAAACTAAAAGAATAAGTTGATGAACAACTTAAGACATTTCATGACATTTCATGAAATTTTTGCATCTCACTAAATAAGCAATTGGCTGATTAATTAACTCACTAAACAATCTGTAAATATAAACAGTATATATGTATATATGACAGAATTTTGCAAAACCAGTATTGTCAACATATTACTGTAATTTTTGCACTACCTTCCATCAAAGCTACTCTCTGCACTATTTAATTTTCACTGCTTCTATTATTACTGTAACCATACCATCAAATTTTGCACTTTACCACATTTTTGAATTTTAACTATAAAAAGGTAAATAAAAAATAAATTGGTTTTCTCAGGCCTTTGGACACAGTTCTGATGTTCCTTTCTGCTATTTTCATTTCTTTATTTTTTATGTTATGTCTTTGACTGTCAATGTAATAAGAGGGTGGATCCTTAAGGCAAGCTGTGAATACACACACACACACACCCTTATCAGTTAGTTGATGCAGGTCGGCCTCAGGTCATGCAGTGTGTGTGTGTGTGTGTGTGTGTGTGTGTGTGGGTGGGTGTGTGTGTGTGATAGTAATTGTAGAGGTAAAACAAGAAGAAGGAGAGAAAATATTCTCTATAGAGGAAGAGCACTACCATTATATCTCATACAACGCAGGAAAAACTCTTACTCTACTACATGAAGAAAACTCCCGGTGTTACCTCCAGAATATCATCAACAAAGATTCAGAAATATGTGACAAATATTTAAAATTATTTGATAGGAAAAGTGGGTGGAGCACAGGGGCACATATTTCAGATTTAGTTTAATAAGTCTCATCTCAGCCATGTAACTGCATTGTCCCAGTTATGATTACTTTCTGTGATGTATATTATCACTTTAAATTCTCATATCTCCTTACAGATTGGCCAGCTAAACAAGCGAAATCAGCACGAGAATCAATAATCAGTGAGTCCAAATCATTGTCTTCTAGATCTGGTCCGTTTGGATTTACAGCAAAAGATCATTACAGATTTACAATGAATCACTGAGACATTTTTTGCTCCATATAGTTTTTTTACAGCTCCTGGAATCAGTTTCTGTCTCAAAAGTTATGAAGGGCAACATTGCATTACTTCCTTTTTTATATATTTTGGAAACTTACAGGCAATTATCTTGTCTCTTGTCAACCTTGGGCTGCTTCTGATTGGACACTACCTTGGAGAAAACAAGGGAAAAAGAAATAGGGCACATGCAATTGGACCACAGATTAACAGGACATTGTCTCTTTCTGTGCGGGTCAAAATAGATATCTAATAATACTGCAACATTTTTCATCAAGAAAATGTAATAAAAAAAATCACTATTTTATCACTCTGGATCCTTCAGTTAAAAGGATCCATTCTGGTAACAATATTTCTTGTGAGGTCGGACAGCCTGATCTGAGCAGGCTGAAACTGCAGGGTTTATAGGCATGCCAAAGTCAAACAGCTGACAGGATTTTGTGTAACTAATTCGGGATCTTTCAAATCATATAACTTAATTTTGACTGTTGTCTGGATGACTCCTTAGCTTTAGAAAGTTTGTAGAACACAATTAAAACTTGCATTTAAACTTGAGATTCACCAAGGTCGATGATTTCAAATCCAAACAAAAGCAAGTTATGAGCCAACTAGTTGACAGTAAGTTTAACACAGAAAGGAACAAAATGGAGCATTTCACCCACCACTGGATCTAACAAACAGCAGGTAAATAATTACCTTGCGCAGCAGCTGGATCCCCCTGATTTAAGGTCTGTAATCAGGTAGATCCATCTTGCCAAGCTCCAATCTACAACAATCCTGAGCGTCCCAAAGCGGGAACGCCCAATCAGAGTCCTTTAAAGCAGGAAGACGTGGAGCTACGAGCAAAACGACAGCAGGAAGTGGCTGCTCGTACAGAGAATAGTATAGATGCTAACAGCTTTAGTAGCAGTTTGACCAGATCTGGGCAACTAGGCAGTTTTAACTTAACTACAGTGGTTTATAATGGCAAGTGGCTGCAATATAAGTTTGACTGAGTTTTTCACCAAGATTTCAGGCCTGAATTGATAATTAGTGTGACTGTCATGTTATTCTGGCCTGACATTCAGATATCTGACAGAGTGCATTCATAAAAAAAAAATAAAAAAAACATTGACAGGTCTTTATCTTTATCTCTTTCACGGACACAAATTATTAAAGTCAAACTCTGTTTCTCTTATCAGATGCTCCATGGTGCCTCTATTTTTACACATGCTGATACACACACGTTACCATGGTTACAAAATGATCTTATCAACATAGAAAATTACTCCCTTTACAGCCCTAATGCTCTAATAGATGGAATACACACATCCTTGATGAGTAGCCTCAGAAATGAGGTTATTCATCTACATAATAATAACAATACATTTAACTTAAAAGTGCCTTTCACAACACTAAAGGACACTGTACAAGATTAAAACAACAATAAAATAAACAATTACAATAAAATCAACAATAGCAAAACACAACAGATAATGACAGGTATGGGGAAGAGTAGGTATGCTATTGTTAATGGAGTATGCAGTCCTGAACAGGCAGGTTTTGAGTCTGGATTGAAAAAGGGACAAAGAGTTTAAGTTTTGAAGGTGAGGTGGGAGAGAGTTCCAGAGCAGAGTGACTGAAGGCCCTGCCCCCCGTGGTGCAGAGATGGGCAGAGGATCTGAGGGAACGGGCTGGAGTGGAGGAGGTCGGACAGATATGGAGGGGCGAGGTTGTGGATGGCCTTGAAGGTGTGAAGGAGGAGTTTGAACTCTATACTATGCTTTACCGGGAGCCAGTGGAGCTGCTGCAGGATGGGGGTGATGTGATGGTGTGGGGGGGTCTTTGTGATGATGCGGGCAGCTGGGGTCTGGACCAGTTGGAGTTCATGGAGAGACTTTTGGGGGAGGCCAAAGAGGAGTGAGTTACAATAATCTAAACAGGAGGTGACGAGACCGTGAATAAGAATAGAGGCACTGTGGGGAGTGAGGGAGGGGTGGAGACAGTTGATGTTGCGGAGGTGGAAGTAAGCTGACCAAAATATCTGTAAATTTTAAAAATCTCTACCTCAGAGTATGCTTCCAGACACTGCATGTGTGAGACAGCGTGACAGAAATAAAAACCACCTCTGGCTACAGAGATAGGGATGCATCTTAAATGAATAAAGAGAAATCATCTCCTGGCTTCTCTGAGCTGGTTTACAGTCTACATGTGTCCGGTCTGTGAAGCATCATGCAGCCTCTGTTGGTGACCTTTAGGAGACGTTAAAGGCCACATAACCACAGCAGAGACAGTTACCATGACAAAACAAGATCCATCACAGGACCTGGGTGAAAAACTGACTGCAGGAGACCACATTCAGTCCCATCAAACTAACACATTCATCTCTTTTCACCACAAAGGATGAGCAAAAGCTTTTTAACTCATGTTTTAAGTTTAAAAAAATGCTTTTAATACCTTCCTCTCAGCTAACAGAACTGTTAAAACTTCTCTTTGGATAGTTAAGGCTCTGTCAGCCTTAGATTCACCTGACACACCAGACTGACAGTTCAATATATTTCACCAGAGAGCCCATAGAGAGTGTTTGGGAGGGCAGAACCTTTCAGGAGCATAACCAGCAGGTGATTGGACGATTGGCCAATAAGATAATGTAGGTAAGAGCTACTGCGCTGCAGAATATGAGCCACTTTTTAAAAGAAACTCATCAAAACACGTCAGAAGTGTAGTGAAAATACCCTCACTATAGAGAAGTTTGAAGTGTTGGTGTTTGTTCATCACAATTTAATAAAACTGCTACTGAAGCTGTTAGCATCTATGCTAATTTCGGCATGAGCATCCACTTCCTGCTGTCATTTCGCGTGCAGCTCCCACCTCTTCCTGCTCTAAAGGACTCTGATTGGGCCGTTTTGTTGCCACTCATAATCTTTGTAGACTGGAGGTTGGCTCGATGGATCTGCCTGATTACAGACATCAGGAGGATCCAGCTGCTGCGCAAGGTTACTGTCAGCTCTGAGGATATCAAAATATAAGGCTAACATCCAGGGAACACTTACATGCAAACTGTACTGGCTGAAATGTAAGATCTAAGTGGCTGAAATGTTAAAACAGGGTTTGGAGCACTCAGTTTGCTTAGGTCAAATGATCTCAGATGAAAACTTCACCATTACAGAGCTGCTGTGGATGCAGTAGAATATATTCTTATCAACTTGGACCAGTTGTGTTGGCTCTGGTTATCCCCTCTTCATGTTGTGAGACTTCTAATATGTTATAAGTTCTATTTTTGGCCTGGTAATTGACTATGATGGGTTTCAAGAGTTAAACTGAGCTTTAAAAGCTGTTGTGCTGATAGTTATTAATCTGAAATTGATAAAGCAAGGCCGCCTCTGTAATGTGGCCTCTGATAGGTTATTTATCCAATCAGGTATGGTGGAATGTATTCACCTGGTTTCACAGCATCTTTTTTACAATAAATGTCCTTGTTAAATGGAAGAAGTTAGTGTTTACTGTATCGCTGGGATGGTATCAGACCAAAAAAAATGAAAATCTTTCATCTGGCAGTTTATTTATCATTTTTTTGTGTATCAAATTAGTTCATATTGAAAGGGTTGCAATGTAGAGAAAATTCCCATTGTTGTTTGTAATTATGTTTCTATAAAGCTCTCATGTTGGTAAGTTGCAGCATGCTGCCTCTATTGACCAGCAAACTTCATTATCCCTGTGGGTAAACTAAACCTGGACTTCATCTCCTTCACCAGCTCAGAGAAGACGTATAGCACCACACCAGAGACCAAAAACTCATTACAGTCCATGTGAGGTAGCCCGACTTTAATGGAAATAAATGAATGTTTACTGTGATTCAGCTTTCACCGAGGAACCACTCATCCTCTACCAGGATGTAAAAGCTGGAAATCAGAGTTGTGAGTCATATTTTAACATTCCTACAATCAGAAACGTGTTAATGTGTGAAAGGATGAAGTGATTGAAAAAACAATGTAAAGACTATGTCTCTAATCAATGCAGAACAAGTCATTTCTTTGATTAATTATAAATATCATCTTTTATTTTTCTGAAAGTTCAACATTCTATGTTTTAATTTGTTGGAAGGATTGCATTTTTCCTCATTTGTACTAAGACAGTAACCTTGTAGTGCAGCTGGATCTGCCTGCTTCATTGACAGTAATCAGATAGCTTCATCGTGCAGAGCTCCATAACACATGATTGAGCTCGGTCCTAAGAGGCACTGCCCAATCAGCATCCTTTAAGGCATGAGGAGACTTTGAGCGTCACAACAGCTTGTGCAGAGCTAGCCTAGCTGCGTCCAGCTCCTTGATATAAAGGATATTTTTATAATTTTGCTCTACTTCTACATGTTTTTTGAGCCATATTGTAAGAATTTGCATACGTTTTGTACCCTTCACCAGAGTAGTAGCACCCACCTACAACAACATATGAATGGCCTGCTATGAATATGATTGACAGAATGATTGTCCAATCATCACCACATATGGTTTTGAGAGGTTCAGCTCTCCCGAATGACTTGATGGGCTGTTGCCCTGATGGACCAGTGAAATATATGCTGTATTCGACACTGGACTGTCTCTCTGTTGTGTCAGACCACAAAGACAGTTGAATGAATCTGAATGTGGAGAAGCATCTTCGGCTTTCCCCAACAGCAGTTTGACGATTAAGTAAAAATAATGCATCCAGTACAAAAACAGTACTGGTCCTCAGGTTGTGAGTAAACTCTGCTAAAGTAGCAAAGTCAGCAGGACAAGAGCTCTCCACGCTGTGAAGAATGAGATCCATCATGTTTCTGCACATGATTTGTTTAATAAATAAATTATTCAGAGCGGATGATACAAAAGACCACTGAGGAGACCGACTGCTCAAAACAAACAAATACCATCGCTGAGATGAAATTCCCACATCTCTCTGAGATTTCATTATCCACACACGCACTGGGCGTCTCCCTGCCCTGTCTCGGTGTTAGCTGTGACACCAAACTGTGCCCACGACAGCAGCAGAGATTCTTGGGAACATTTGCAATCCCTCCACCCACATTAGCTGAATGTGAAAAGGGCAACAAGGTCCAAAGCAATCTACTCCGACTTTGACGTGCTCCAGGACGGGGGACAGCAATTCCCACGATTCCCAGTGAACCAGAAGGAGGCCCTTAAAAATAATTGTGTTAATATATTGGATGGGTCTCAGTGGCATGTAGCAAAAATGCACGACTGTCACAGAGATGTATGCGCTACAGCTCAGAACAAAGATACACAGGCAGCATTAGTTCATCAGGGTCCGCTGGTCATACAAACGTTATTGCTGTTATAAATTCTGATAACAGAATGTCAATGATGGGAATGCTGGGTGTCTTTCTGTGTGTGTTTGTGTGTGTAACCATATTTCATAACTGCCTATAATAAAATCCTAACAGCCTGACACAGCACAGACACAAACCTCTAGTGTACACTTTAAATACAACAGCCTGCAGTAAAGTCATTTCCTCTGTTTGTGTTTTATTACACAGCTACCTTTAATTCTGGATTCTGATTGGTCAGTTAGGGTGGTCTATTGTTGGTGATTTCTGTCCAGCATAGCCTTTAAAGGATGCAGCTCTGATTGCACCAGTATAACTAAAGCCATCATACCAGTCTACAAAAAGTCTGTTTAATTTGATGTCAACGTCCCATATGCAGCCAAAACAGACAAAAAAGCAGCAGAAAAAGAAAAGAAGACAACAGAATATGAAATAAAAGTCAAAATGAAATTACCTTTGGATGATGGCAGATTTTTAAGACAATTATTTACAACTACAGAGCAGAGAAAAGTGAGAAAATGCCTCTTTAAACGTTCGTATAACAGACTTGTTTCATTTCTACAAAAATGTGAAGTACACAGCTCAAAAAAACAAACCGAGCATGATGACTGGAAAACAACATAACTATAAATTATTTTAAAATGATACAAGAAGAAAACATTAAATGTCACATCTACTGTACAGATTCTCGATCAGGCTTTTTGAGGCTGATATCGATCACTTATCCTCTGTTTGTAAGATCAGCCAATCTTACAAACCACGACTGGTCCTGTTTCAGGTTTTGTTTTTGTCGAGAGTATGCAGTAAGTATTATACAGAGAGGGTTATTGAATTACACACATTTTAACTTGTGTTCAAGTGAATTAACAAAATTATTGGCAAACAAAAAAACTGTTAAATTTTATCCAACAGGTTAAACAATGTAAATAGTTCAACAAATAAAAGACACTATGTTTACAGACACTAACTTATTTTTTATGGTATTGGTTTGACTATTTCATATTGCTAAAGAAAATAACTCCCCTTGTAACATTATTTAATTTAAGTTTCTGGACAAAACTGTAATTTTCCAATCGTTGATATTACATTATATTGCCAAAAGAATTGGCTCATCTGCCTTCACACACTTATAAACGAGTTCATTCTTAATCCAGAAGGAATATGATGTTGACTCTGTGCAGCTCTAAAAGCTTCAACTCTTCTGTGAAGGCTTTCCTCAGGTTTAGGAGTGTTTATGGGAATGTTTGTCCATACTTCCAGAGGCGCATAAGCGAAGTCACACATTGATGTTGGACGAGAAGGCCTGGCTCGCAGTCCCCGCTCTAATTCATCCCAAAGGTGCTCTGTGGGGTTGAGGTCAGGACGCTATGCAGGCCAGTCAAGCTCTTCCACACCAAACCCCCTCCTCCAGGTCTTTATGGACCTGCTTTGTGCACTGGTGTGCAGCCATGTTGGAACAGGAAGGGGCCATCCCTGTTCCCACAAAGTCTGGAGCATGAAATTGTCCAAAATGTCTTAGTCTGCTGAAGCATTAAGAGTTCATTTCACTCGAACTAAGGGGCCGAGTCCAACTCCTGAAAACACCCCCACACGATAATCCCCCTCCACCAAACTTTACACTTGGCACAATGCAGTCAGGCAAGCACCATTCTCCTGGCAACCACCAAACCCAGACTCGTCCTCACTGAATACGGAGCTAACTCTGCAGCTTCTCTGTCTGGTGAAATCAACATGCACGTAGTGACGCTGCTTCATATTCACTTTTGCGAGCTTCAGTGCTCCTCTCAACTCTTTAGCTGATGCTGTTGATACGTTTCTTAACATGTATCACTGAGGTAAGGATATGAATTGTTTGTTCCTGATCATATCTTGAACACTGACTTCCACAGCATATATTTGATGTCATGTGCTCCCTGTTAACGACAGTTCACTCTCACATTCACTCACTGATGGTTCAGAGTTCCTATATAAGTTGTCCATCAGTATCAGCTAACACATTCACGCCCTCTCACACTCATTTACACGCCACTCACACAGCAGTGAGAGCGACTTGGGGTTAAGTGTCTTGCCCAGGGGACACATTGCCATGTGACAGCTAGAGCTGGGCTTGAACCTGCAACTGTCCGATACTGACCAGACTGAGTCACCAACGCCCCAGTTAGGTCAGTGAGAACCAGTTTTCATTTCCAGTGCTGACCTAGCCAAGCATCAGAGGATTTCTTTCACGAAAATCTCTCTAAATTATGACCACAATGGTGGATCAGTCTTGGAATCACAAGGGGGATATTGAGTAGTTATTAGCAAAAGTAATTAGTCGGAGTGATAGAAGTACTGAATATCCAGTATTCCTCAAGCCTCAGTGGCTGTACCGTGGGTGGAGGTAGTTGCTTGCTAGTGAAAAAGTAAATGTAAAGTTGTTAAATCCAGCCTGCATTCACACCTCACTGTTTCTGTGGCCTGTTTTACCTTGAATTCTTTAAATTACAGAGTTGTAGGCCTCATCTACTATGCCATTTGTCTGCCAACATGCAGCGCTGAACTCTAATGTTCAGGCTGTAATAATGTCACTCTGTATATCAAAATCTACACACATATGTGTTTAAATCTGCAGCAGTACCTCAATTCAGCTGAGCTAAAGGTGGAAAACAATGGGTCAGTCATGTAGTTTTTAATACAGGCCTGTTAAAATCACCGTAGGAATGTTTTCTATCATTTTAAACTGTTTATCCAGGGAGTGACACTCAGCAGAACAAGACAACCGGCTCTTTATCAGCGTCAGAGGAGAGAACATTACAGTCTGTAAGTGAAAGGTCAACGGTTCAAATCACAGCACAGAGACAAAGCTGATTCTGACAGATACAAGGGAAATGAATCAGTCCTTCATCAACAGTGTTCTTAAAATGGGCAGCCCTGACAGTATTTAAAAAAATATGTCCCAACTTGAAATAACTTTTAATGAACATACATAAAACCATAAATGGCAAAGGCATGAAAGACCTCCTGGTCAGACACTTGCTACCCGTGTTTTCTTTATGATCTTCTTTGATTTACTATCATAAATGACAAGAAAGCACACAAAAGGTATGGATCTAATATGGTGGTTCTGAACAAACTGGCCACTTTGTTAACATGACACCTCAGTGTAAAGCAGAGCCTGACTGATATTAAAGTAATCTGCAGATTTTAGCATATAACTAATGACATACATGTTTTCAAAACTGTGCAGAGAGGAAACATTTTTTGGTACTATGAGTAGAAAACAAAGGTAAAAAGGTAAATGGTCTCACTGCAAAACAAAAACGCCCATACTTGTCTCTGTAGAAAATCCTGCAGCCTTGGTCTGAACATTTTTTACCTGTTATGCTGAAAATTAAAATGAGAAAAAAAGACAGAAGCGGATGTTGAGATTACAAAATCTTGGTTATGTCACCTCTAAAATGAAACATCCTGACTGAGCTCTTCACCCTGAGTGTGAACAGAGGACTCTCACAAACTGAACAGGTATTTGTTAAAACACACTGAGGTTAAATGTGACTCATGAGTTCACACTGTTGTTCCAGACAGAACAATGGAGCTGTGTGTATCTGAGCAGCTGATCATCAGGTCATCATGTCACGCTCCTCACAGGTCACAGGGATGTTCTGGCAGATATTGAAATTCCTGATGTCATGACCTAACAGTATTTTAGATTTAAACCAACGCTACAGCAAATGTATCAAATATTGATTGATTTTTGTCTGTCTGTGAGGATGTCAGCAGCAGACGCTGCAGTCAAAGGACTTAAAAACCTGTAGGTTTTGGCTTCAGCTGCATCTGAAGAGAGTGCCATCCCCCTGCAGCCACTTGAAGAGGACTGTTGCAGGATATTAGCAGCTGTAGAAAAAATTCCATTGGGGGAAAGAAAGTTGAATAAAAAGCTGTTAGTTTTGGATAAATACCCAAATCAAAATCAGAGGTTGTCTTATTTGTGTTCCTATGATCACAGAAAGATGTTCTGTGGACTCATCTCTCAGCGCTGTAGCTTAGTGCAGACAAAGGAACTGGACCCTGGTCCACCTGAAAGCAGGAGTCTTGGTTTGCTTCTGCTTTGGAGTTCAGTTTGTAGTGGGTGAATCAAAAAGGACCAAACAGGGGAAGCAAACTAAAGGGCAGTTCATCAAGGTTTGCATTTAGCAGAATTTTAACTGACTCAACAGTAAGCAAACTAATGTGGCACTTCTGCACAATATCAAGCAGAGAATGGGTAACATTAGCAGTGCCGGCACCGCCAGCCTTTGGTTACCAAGAACGCAGCAGGTCTCCTTAAAATATTGAACCGTTTGGTACAATGACACAGTTCGGTACACCCGTGTAAACTGCAGCATTTTAGGTTTTGAGTGCAAACCGATTCCATTCATCCCTTTACTGTCCACATGTCCTCTCCTGTGTTTGTGCCTGTGAGTCAGTGTGCAGGGGTGAGGGGCTCATTATTCTAATCTGTGTGTGGTTAGGGATAAAGAGAGTTCAGTGGCTACATTTACATGCAGTCAATATTCAGGTTAAGGTCAAATTCTGGTTTCTGAAACATTTGGAATAACTCGTTTACATGCGTGAGCAAACACGGTTATTCCTCTAAGGATGGTATCCCGATCAAAACAGTGAAACACGGACAACATCCCGATGCACAGAGAACGTCATGACGCAACACGTGTCATTTTCACTTCTTCTTCCTGTATCCAATAGCAACGACAACAGCAGCAGCACAGTGGATAATGAACGGCTCGAAGCAGGTAGCAGTCGGCTTCATTTGCACTTTGGTGCTGGTACTGATCCACCACCAGTACTTGGCACTATTCTTTGTCAATTTCTTCATTAATGGAAGGCGAGAACGTGAAGAAATAGGAAATCGAGTCATAAGTTTAAAAATAGTAATCCATTTTTGGGTCTGTTACACACCTGTCTAGGGGGAAGGTGCCTACCATATTTGGAAGGGAAAAAGGGAAAAAAGAAAATCACTCTCGGTCTCCAAACAATAATCAAATTTCTCACAATTTATTTACAACAAACAAAAAAAAACAAGCCAAAGGCAAAAAGGTATGTACAAAAAAAACAAACTTAAAAAGCCGAGATCTTAAGCCAAAAGGGGTACAAAAACAAAAGGCCGCGAAGGCTGGCACACAAACTAAAGATTTACCCAAAACTACGAGCGAGCTATACAAATACAAAGGAAATATCTGAGAACTATACTAACTACAATTATTACACAATTGACAAAGTCACATTTGGAGGCCGACAGTGACGTGGAGCTGCTGCTGTCAGAAGGGACGCCGACTTCCATCTTCTGACTGAGGCCATTTGAATAGGAAGCCGTTCTTCTTGGGCCAATAGCAGGGCCGCTTCTCCCTCAGCTGATCCAGCACCTCAGCCAATCAGGCCCGGCCACCTGAGTACTGCCCCAAAGATCCTCCTGTGGAGAAGAGCTCTCACTCCACACGCGCTCTCAGACACTCACACACACAACACTCCACAGGATAGAACATCTCAACAAATATCTCAAAATGCAATACGTAACAATATACGGCCAGGGCCGTAACACCCCCATTCCTAAAGAACAAACATATATCCAAACTGTTTGTTTCAATCATAATCTAAATTATGGCTCTAGAGAGAGCATCAGCAAGTATGTTGTTAACACCTTTTTTGTGTTTTATTTCTAAGTTGTAGTCCTGTACAAGCAGGGACCACCTCATCAGTCTCTGGTAGGCGTTTTTCATCTGTGCCAGGAACACAAGGGGGTTGTGGTCTGTGTAGACCACAACTGGCAGAGAGCTGGAGCCGACATACACCTCAAAGTGTTGGAGAGCAAGAAGCAGTGAGAGGGCTTCTTGCTCTATGGTGCTGTACTTCGTCTGGTGATTGTTGAACTATTTTGAGAAATAGCTAATTGGATGGTCGACACCATGCTCATCCTCCTGCAGCAGGACCGCCCCCGCACCTCTAGCGCTGGCGTCGACCTCCAGCTTAAAGGGGCGTGCAAAATCAGGAGCAGCCAGAACAGGTGAGCTGCAGAGGAGCTCCTTGGCAGCTTCAAACGCCTGCTGACACTCAGGGGACCAAACAAAAGGGTTAGTTGCACTGGTCAAATTAGTCAAAGGCACCACCACATCAGCAAAGTTTTTACAGAAGCCTCGATAGTATCCTGCCATCCCCAGGAAACGGCGCAGCTCACATCGGGACAGAGGAGCAGGATAACTGAGGATCACCTGGATTTTGGCTGCAAGAGGACGCACCTGACCCTGGCCCACCTCTTTGCCCAAATAGGTCACAGTGGCCTTGCTGAACTCACATTTGGCCAAATTCAATGTGAGCGAAGCATTCTGGAGTCTCTCGAAGATGACTCCAAGCGTTTTCAGATGCTCATGCCAGCTGCCCGAATAAGTCACAATGTCATCGAGGTACACTTCACAGTTTTTAACACCGGACAGAACTTTATGCATCAGCCTCTGAAACGTGGCGGGAGCTGTTCGGAGGCCGAATGGCATGACGGTGTACTGGTAGAAACCATTGGGGGTGACGAAAGCAGAGATTTCTGAAGCACATGGGGTAAGGGGAACTTGCCAGTAGCCCTTCAACAGATCTAGTTTAGTTACGAATTTGGCTACGCCAATGCGGTCAACACAGTTCTCCATGCGCGGCAGAGGATAGGAGTCAGACTTGGTGACGTTATTTACCTTCCTGAAATCGGTGCAAAAACGAGGAGTCTTATCTGGTTTTGGCACAAGGAGACAGGGAGAGCTCCATGCGCTAGAGCTAGGAACAGCTAAACCGTTTTCCAGCAGGTAGGCGACCTCCTGCTGAAAAAGAGCGCGTTTAGTCGGGTTAACTCGGTAGGCATGTTGTTTAATGGGCGGATGATCCCCTACATCAATGTCATGGGAAAGGACACTGGTGCGGGTTGGTGTGTCAGAAAAAAGAGAGAGATGATTATTGATTAAATTGCAGATATCATTTTTGGCCGAATCATTCAAGTGAGACAGACTGCTTTTTAAATCTTTCAATATTTCCGAGTTCTGGAGACGCGAACACGGTACAGCACTAGAGATACGCAGGCCGTCACTCTCAGGGAAATACTCAGAGGGAGACAAAGGCGCGGCAGCAGCGGACACGGCAATCACAGCGAGAGACGACGACGCATCACTAGATTCATCACACACACGAGGAAAATAAGGCTTCATCATATTGATGTGGCACACACGAGATTTTCTCCTCCGGTCCGGGGTTCCAACCACATAATCTGTCTCACTCAATTTTTCCTGCACCACATAAGGGCCAGAAAACTTTGCCTGCAGGGAGGAACCAGGGATAGGAAGGAGAACTAAGACTTTATCTCCAATTCTAAATTCCCTTTTTACACTTTTTCTGTCAAATTTTTCTTTCATTTTTTCCTGAGACAACGACAACGCGCTGTGCGCAGTTTCACAGACTTTATGCAGACCCTCCCTAAAAGAGATCACATAATCGAGCACGTTTTGAGTCGGAGTGGCCGAGGCGGACAGGTACTTCTCGCGAAGCCACCGCAGAGGACCTCGTACGGTGTGGCCAAACACCAGCTCGGCGGGGCTGAAGCCTGTGGACTCCTGCACACTCTCGAGCGCAGCAAGGAGGAGGAAAGGTAACCCCTCATCCCACTCCTTTCCGGAATCAAGACAATATTTACGAAGCATGGATTTCAGCGTTTGATGAAAACGCTTGAGAGCGCTTTGAAACTGAGGACGATACGGACTGGATTTATGGTGCTTAATGGACAATGTGGATAACACCTGAGCGAAGATTTTGGACATAAAGTTTGTACCTTGGTCTGTTTGAATGGACTTTGGCAGGCCGAATGTGGAGAAGAAGTTTACCAGGGCTTTCACTACGGCTCTGGCTTTAAGTGTGCGCATCGGGATTGCCTCTGGATACCTGGTTGCAGCGCACATCAGAGTTAACAGGTACTGATATCCTGATTTTGTTTTGGGAAGGGGACCGACGCAGTCGAGGATTATGTGATCAAATGGCTCTCTGATCGCGGGGATTGGATGCAATGGAGCGGGAGGAATTACTTGGTTTGGTTTACCGCTTACTTGGCAGACATGGCATGAACGACAAAATCTGGACACATCACGTTTTAAACCTGCCAAAAGAAATAACGCAGGATGCGGTGGTAAGACTTTTTAATTCCTAAATGACCAGAGAAACTGTCATGCGCAAGGCTGAGGACTTGTGGGCGAAATTTTTGTGGCACAACTAATTGCTGAAACAAGTTCCAACCTAAATCACCAGAGGAAGGGGAGTAGGTGCGCATTAATACACCATTATCAATGCTGTACACAGAGGGGCAGTCAGCGCTTGTGCTGGCAGCAGATGACAGGCAGCTGACCAGAGAGTCGGTCTGCTGTGAGGATGAGCTCAGCCCTACTGACATCAAAAGACAAGTGTGCATCAGTAGGCAGCAGGTTTTCAGTCACACATTTTTCAGATTGTTTCACTTGATTTTCACTTTTTACAGTGTTGTCATCACAGAACATGAATGAATCAGACAAATCCATGACATCAGCGTATTTACGCGCCTGGGCGCGGGTGACGGCACAAGCCGGAAAAACAGAGGACGGTCTGACAGCAGCAGGGGTAGAAATAGGCATATCCACAATAGGATCATCAATCACTTCAGGGGTCGGAAAAACTCTATTTCCCGCAAGATCATTGCCCAAAATGAAAGCAACACCGCTCACCGGTAAATGAGAACGAATGCCAATTTTTACCTGGCCGGAGACGAGAGGTGAGCGCAGAAACAGAGCGTGCAGCGGTGCTCTTAACACGCTCATTTTAACTCCCCAGAGGAGGGCATCGGAACCACAAAAAGAGGCGTCAGAAAAAGGCAAAACATTGTCCAAAATGAGGGACTGCGTCGCCCCTGTGTCGCGCAAAATAGTGATTGGAACCTGATCCTTTTCCTCCCCCGTCAGAGAGACTGAGCCTCTGAGAATGAACGGGCGATAAGCCTCATCCACCTGACTCTCAGTCGGCTCACCTGTGCTGACAGGTGACAGAGCAGGAGCAGGCTGAACAAAACCCACACATTTAGGTTTTTTCACAGACTGGTTGTGTTCTTTGCGCTGCAGCACTGGGCATTTAGAAATCAGATGCCCAGGCCCGTGGCAATAAAAACAGTCACGCTTCTCCGCGGACACGGGGTTTGGCCGCGGAGGAGATTTAGGAGAGGCGCGCTGAGATTTACCCGCACCAGCAGCGGGGATCTCACGGCGCACTGTCGGAAACACAACGCGGTGCGTTAACACAAATTCATCAGAGAGCACAGCAGCTTTAGACAGAAAATCAACTTTTTGTTCGTAGAAACAGGGTCCTTGGTGAAGTCTCCAGGATGACCGCTACAAAACAAACTCAATTATGATGTCAAAACCAGACCAAAACTGAAAACTGTGGGCAAAAGACCAAGGTATGACTCAAACCAGGAGCTAAGTGTATCAATCTATAAATCAGTCAATCTGTATTTGTATCGCGGCAGTTCATAACAGGTGTTATCTGTGCTGTGACATTCTTGTTCATACAAACCCTAATTCAAATGAAGTTGGGCCACTGTGTAAATCGTACATGGAAACAGAATAGAATGATTTGTGTATCCGTTTCAACCTACATCCATATTATTTTTATTGTTGTGATTGTTATATTGCACCCACACACACACACACACTTGTGTCGGAACAACTCTCCCATACACTCTAGTTGGCACCCTTAAAGTCCACAGCAATCATGTAAAATAAGTACAAATTTCAGTACAGTAAAAACCATGGGGACAAAATGACTGCCTATGGACTTTCTAGATAAAAAATATCACCCTTTGGAGCGAGTAGTATAATTTCTTTTTATAGAACACAGATATTTTAAAGAAAATTGGGGAGCCATTGCAAATTCATACTTAACATACAGATGCAGCCATTTCAATTTTCTCCTCCCAGCTAAATGCCAGCCGAGTTCCAACAAGTTAACAGCCAACTTCCAGCCACTGGCAGTCTGATCAAGGATCTTTTTTGTTTTGTTTTGTTTTGTTTTCAATTCCTGCACATCGTGGCATTTTCCATGCTAATCATTTTTTTTAATTGTATATCCAATAAATCATAAGTGGTAAAGATCACATTTTTATCACATAACAACCATTAGGTTGAGCAGGTCAGAGCAATTTCCTGTCATGGACCAACCAAGACTCTGCCAAGGAAATTCAAATGGCTCCATCTGTATGTTATAAATAAAATTTGGTGACATCTGTTTTGCCTATTTGTATGCACTACTTAAAAAAAACAATAGAATAAATTAGTGAGGATCTTATTGTGATAATCTACTTTAATTAGCATCAGTTTACCCAGTAACAGGACCCAAAATGTTTGAAATATTCATAAAATTATGGGTATTTGGTGCTTCAATCTTTGCAAAACTGTTCAACAATTCAGACCAGCTTGAACTCTAAAACCTTTTCTGTTAAATAATCAACATTTTCACAAGCTACCAATGCCCTGGTAGTTCTTGTTTCATTAGCACTTAAAAGACAGGATAAGTAAAAAAAATAAAAACAAACTTTAAGCTGGGAAATGAGGGAAATAAAGAGGGAAATAAAAAACAGTGAAGGAGGATAAACAGAGAAAGAACAGGCCGAATACAACACTTCAGTTAAAAAATGCATGAAGTCCCCAACCTCCAGCAGATAGCCTGTGTGTGTGTGTGTGTGGGTGTGTGGGTGTGTGTGTGTGTGTGTGTGTGTGTGTAGGTGGGTGGGGGTGCATATGCATGTGTGTGTGGGCATGTGTGTGTGGTGTTAGCATTTAACAGCCAGGATGAAGAAGAGATAACGAAGAACAATTTGAGGAGTCATCATGTGCCCATGTCACACACCCTGATGATAAATCTGAATGTGAGAGAGAAGGAGACAACGCTGTTTACTGACATGAAGAACTCAGGTCAGCTGAAGCTCTGGGAGAACAAGTCACAAGTCCCTGAATGGGGAGGGGGGTGAGGCGATAACAACAGCCGGAACTACAGGGGAAGGAGGGAATGAGAGCAGAGGAAAGGGCAGCAGATGATGTAGTGGAGGATTGTGATGAAAGGGGGAGCAAGAGGACATCACAGAAGGAGAAACATACCGGAGGATAAAGACAAGGAAGAGAAGGAGAGAAAACGAGGGGGAGCAGAAAAGCATGGAGCATAAGGACAGAAGGAAACAAATGAGGAAACGAGGAGGAGACAGTGTGCTGTGTTCAGGTCAACACCTCTGCAGTCAAACACTTAACGGTCATTGTATCGGGTACACCTCTTTAACTGCTTGTTAATGCAAAAAGCTGACCTGCTAAAGTTCTTACCAACATCAGAATAGGGAAGAAAGGTACTTAAAGCAAGATACACAATAAAAAATAATCGGCCGGAGTTCAGCTCAGATCTCTGCTTCCGACCAAAGTCAGCAAAGGACCAATTTCCTGGTGGTCCTAAAATGATCTTGCCTGATCAAACGATGGTGTAAGGTGTTTTAAGAATCATTCTGTCGAGGATCGGGAGGATTCCAGCTTGAATCGACAGAACATCACGTAACACCACAGCGTCTGTGGCGCAGTTTAACAGTGCGCTTGGTTGTTCATCTTAAGGTTGCGTGTTTGAGCCTCGCTCTGTCAGTGGCGTGTGGCATGAAAGGGCATGAATGTGTTAGTTGATACTGATGGACAACTGACATAGAAACTCTGAACCATCAGTGAGTGAATGTAAGAGTAAAAGGGTCGATGTGACCTGCGGTGTGAAGCTGCTTTGAGTCAAAGAGACTAGAAAACTGCTTCAAAAGCTCAAGTCCATTTGCCTCCCAGAGTATCTGAACAGGTCCACCTCACTATGACCAAAGTGTACCCATCTTTTGATGGCTATTTCCAGCAGGACACTACCCCATGTCTCAAAGCTCAGATCATTGAAAACTGCTTTCTTCAACACGACACTGTACTCCATTGGCCTCTACAGTCACTAGATCTCAACACTTCCTACCGGTACAAAACAGTGAGTCTTGTGAGACACAGCTCAGTTTTATATTGTGTTCAAAACGATTTAACAAATATAAAACTTTCTGTCCGTTAAAGACATTGCTGCAGCACACCCTGCAGCTGTACCAATTCTGATGCACCTCAGTGTGTCATGCAGCGGGGCAGGGGTCTGTCTATAGGCCTTGGTCTAACATACAGTGTCTAACAGTCTTACTCTTTGACATCTTTTAACCACTGATTACAATTCTCAAGCTGAATTATTTAAAGTATAAGAGCAGCATCAAACTGTGGCTTCTTTTCAGTCTATGTAATTGTCTAAAAATACATCATTTATTTTCTGGAAGTGTAAACAGATGACTCCATAAAACTGCACTCCAGTGCAGCTGAAGCACAAATGGACTTAAATCATGACACTCCATGATCTAAAGAATGAAGAACAGAAACTAAAGCGCTGACATATCGATGAGAGCAGTAATGACCCCCCCCCCAGCAGATTCAGATCTAAACGACCGCAGCCATAAATAATTAATCACTCCTTCACATTGACTTTAATGAGTGATTGATGTTTGCATGTGCACTGACTTGTAGGACATTGATATTTTTTCTGTTAATAATGCAAAAGAGCAGAGGGAGCTGGATGACTCAAAGATGTTCAGCTGGTGAAGAGATATCAATCTTTAAAATGAGGAAAACCGTCAAACCAACAAACACCAGGGTTTTGGTTCAGAGGAGGACAACATGGCTGACTATCAGCTGTTCTTATGAGGATATTGATCCAATTGTACAATGACTGCTGAGCATCCACAACCTGTGAATGCTCTCTTTAAATGTTTCTTATCTAGACCTTTGTTTCAGTCACTGGATGTCAGGCCAGATTATAATTACAGGTTAGAAATGACTATTAACAGACTGTCACTGCTGTTCCCTACAATAATGAGTTTTATGTCTTTTCCAGCAGTAAACAGACCCTCTGGGGAGACGGAGAGAGACAGAGTAAGCACCTGGGTGATTGAGACATTACACACAGAATTTAGGCTTTGGTACACCAGACACAAGACCAGAGCAATACAGGAAAAAAAGGACATTGCAATGGTTTTTCTTGTGCAATATATGTTGATTTTTTTTCAAAGTTACAAGAGAACTTCATTAGACAAAAATGTATGTTTTAATTATTGTAGTTTTATTATTATTTACAACAGAGAGGTAGTTTATTCTATTCCTGTAGCTCATCAAATCCTTTTTCTAAATTGATATCTAAATGTACTTCGTCTTAGGGATACATGATATTGGATTTATCCAATATGCCAATGTTTCCTAACTCATTATCGCTGATACCAGTACAGCAAAAAGCCTCCTCTTCACTAAAACTGACCTGATGCTTTCATGGTGACTGTCCATTTGGGTTAAAAACAAAGGAAAATAAACTTTAAATCAGATTATACTGTTTATTTACAAAAGTAGACATTCAGTGATGACGGGATAAACCACTACACCCCTGCTTCTGATTCTTGTCCTTCTCCAGAGGGGAGGCCAGTGGTCTAAACCCCACGTTTTATTATAAAGCCTGCTGTTGATCCAAGTCTAACCTGCAGCACCTGACTCTGTTGTTTCCACTGTGGACTCCCTCTTTCTCCTGGGGACCATCATCACCCAGGATCTCAGGAGGGAGCTGAACTCCAGCAGAAGATGGACTTCATGAGGCAGCTGAAGAAAGTCAACCTGCCAAAGACATTGATGGTGCACCTACACCTCCATCTTCGAGTCCATCCTCACTCCTCCATCACCATCTGATATAATTCGCTCTGCAGAGAAGGTGAGCAGCTGCAACCTTCAATCCCTTTATGACCTGCACACCTGCAGGACCTGGAGGTAAAATCATGGCTGATCCCTCTCACCCTGGACACTGACTCTATGTGACCCTCCCCTCTGGCAGGAGGCTGCAGTCCATCCAGACTAAAACCTCTCGCCACCTTCATCCCCTCTGGAGTCAGCATCACACACAGTATCCCGGCCCTACAGACTGTCATTAAGAAAAACTGTTTCCACTGCACGCTGAATTTATATTTATATTTATATTTACACAGTTAAAAGTTCACTGCTCATCTTTACAGCTCCTTCACTGCCCCTTGTGTACATATTGCTGGGTTGTGTTTTTGTTCTCTTTTGTGCCTATTGTATTTTTTGTATATTTTTTATATCTACCTTACTCAGTCTGCACTATTTTCAACCTATTTTAGAATGTATTTACTCCTGTTTACTCTTTATTTTTTTCAAACTATAAGTTGACTGTTTCTGCACCAATTTACCAAGTCAAACTCCTTGTGTCTGATTCTTAACTGTGATTCGCCCCTGACTGTCAAACCTTGAATTCTGAAGACATGCAGACAAAGTCAGACTCTTTTTTTGGTCTTACAGTGATAAAGATAATCCAAGTCTAATCTACAGCACCTCCTGTTTTGGACCCTTTATCTTGTGAGTATTATCAGTATTGAATTGATTTGAAAAAGTTTGATCTCGCCCATCTCTAGTTCACATGTCCAACTTGAAGCAGAATTTAGATACGGTATTTTAAAAAACTCTGTTATTTCTGTTTTTCTGATGCACCACCTGAAGAGGAGAAATCTGACATTTTTGCAGCTGACAACTTTGAACTTGATGCTTTGGTGGAATCCAGTTTTTCCGCCTGATCTTGGCACAGTCCTTGTAAAACTCTCTGTGCAGCCTGAAAATGCCAAAATCAGATTAAGGCTGCCAGCTTAAAACAACACACCCTCATTAACAGCAATTAAAACCATTAATCACTCCTTCAGACTGAAGATGATCAAATTAAGAGCCCACACCTCCCTCCACCCTCTGAGTGAGCGCAGGAGGAGGGATGGCAGCAACATCGTGACCACAAACTCTGTACATTGGAAAAACAACTCTCCTCCTCCTCCTCGTTTTCTCTCCCTTCTTCACCTTCTCACTCCCTTCTCTCCTTCTGCCTCCGTCACCAGGCAACTAGCCTTTCCCTCTCTCTTTCTCTGCTGCTTTCTTCCTCCTCTCTTCTTTGTCACTCCCTCTTTTCTCTTCTCTGGCTGCGCATTTGATCTACTCTCACAAACACGTCTTCTCTTTCTTCAGACACAATCATCACAGAAACAACTCTTAACCTAATAAGATTGTTCTCTGAACCATCAGCTCACACAGTCCAGGGGTTTGGAGCTGCAGATCTTCAAACAGGTGTGTGAGATCTGAGTTACATCAGTTCAATTCTCATAATCATCTGAGCTCAGCTGTGTCACTTCAGGTTCATTTACCTCATAACTAAACAAGATTACCAAACATATTCTGCAGGGATTGAACCCAAACTCTGTTTTTCTCCAGTGTGAAACAGGAGCAGGAGGTGGTGAGATCTCTGCCTGGCACAGTCAGAGGCTCCATTTCTGTGCATAATTCGGCAGAGCCTTTTTAGATCTCTATTCATAATCAGAGGATGATCATGGGGTTGAGAACTTTGACTCATGACCTCCAAAATGTAAACACTTCATCCGTGTTTAGGAGTGGACATCAGTGTGAAGTTTCAGAGAAAACCCTCAAAACCTCCTGTTCAGAAACTGCATACATGATCATGCTCACAAGCAAAGGCTGAACATGAGGCTCAGTGACCTTGACCTTTGACTTAAGTCCTTGAAAATTTAACCACTTCATCTTTGAGTCAATGTTAACATTTTTGGTGAGTCAGAAAAATCCATCCTTTGGTCATCACATTCACAAGAAAAAACTGAACAGGAGATTACATGACCTTGACCTTTGACCTCAAAATCTCTTTAATTGTAGTTATCATTAAAAAAAGTTTGAAAATAATACCTTAAAGATTCTTAATATATTCAAATGTTGACAGAAACAATGGAGGTCTGAAGTGATGCCCAAAAACCTCCCTCACTCATCCTGCTGTCTTGACTTTTTTCAGCTCAGTCGAATCCAAAGAGTTTTCCCTTAAAGCTTTTCTAACTTTGAGTCATGCAGAGACTGTGATGCATATCAAGGCAACTTCTCACAGCAGGAAACAGAGAGAAGAGGAGGGAAAAGAAGAGAAGAGAAGAGAAGAGAAGAGAAGAGAAGAGAAGAGGAGAGGAGAGGAGAGGAGAGAAGAGAAGAGAAGAGAAGAGAAG
>JBAMNC010001548.1:0-35589 GCA_037902135.1 Cetoscarus ocellatus | reverse complement strand
GGTGTGGGTGTGAGTGTGGGTGGGAATGTGGATGTGAGTGTGGGTATGGATGTGAGTGTGAGTGTGAGTGTGGGTGTGGATGTGAGTGTGGGTGTGGATGTGAGTTTGGGTGTGGGTGTGGATGTGAGTGTGGGTGTGGGTGTGGGTGTGGATGTGAGTGTGGGTGTGGATGTGGATGTGGATGTGAGTGTGGGTGTGAGTGTGAGTGTGAGTGTGGGCGTGGGTGTGGATGTGAGTGTAAGTGTGGATGTGAGTGTGAGTGTGAGTGTGAGTGTGGGTTTGGATGTGAGTGTGAGTGTGGATGTGGGTGTGAGTGTGGGTGTGGGTGTGGATGTGGATGTGAGTGTGAGTGTAGTTGTGAGTGTGAGTGTGGGTGTGAATGTGGGTGTGGGTGATGTGAGTGTGGGTGTGGATGTGAGTGTGAGTGTGAGTGTGGGTGTGGGTGTGGGTGTGGATGTGAGTGTGGGTGTGGATGTGGGTGGGGGTGTGCATGTGTATGTGAATGTGGGTGTGATTGTGAGTGTGGATGTGATTGTGAGTGTGGGTGTGGATGTGAGTGTGAGTGTGAGTGTGGGTGTGGGTCTGGATGTGGGTGTGGATATGAGTGTGGGTGTGGATGTGAGTGTAGGTGTGGATGTGAGTGTGAGTGTCAGTGTGAGTGTGGGTGTGGATGTGAGTGTGGGTGTGGATGTGAGTGTGAGTGTGAATGTGGGTGTGGGTGTGGGTGTGGGTGTGAGTGTGAGTGTGGGTGAGGGTGTGGATGTGAGTGTGAGTGTGGGTGTGGGTGTGAGTGTGGGTGTGGATGTGAGTGTGGGTGTGGATGTGAGTGTGAGTGTGAGTGTGGGTGTGGATGTGGGTGTGGGTGTGGGTGTGGATGTGAGTGTGAGTGTGGGTGTGGGTGTGGATGTGAGTGTGGGTGTGGATGTGAGTTTGGGTGTGGATGTGAGTGTGAGTGTGGGTGTGGGTGTGAATGTGAGTGTGGTTGTGGATGTGAGTGTGGGTGTGGATGTGAATGTGGGTGTGGGTGTGGGTGTGGATGTGAGTGTGAGTGTGGGTGTGGATGTGGGTGTGGGTGTGGGTGTGGGTGTGGATGTGAGTGTGAGTGTCAGTTTGGGTGTGGGTGTGGATATGAGTGTGGGTGTGGATGTGAGTGTGAGTGTGAGTGTGGGAGTGAGTGTGAGTGTGGATGTGGTTGTGAGTGTGGGTGTGGATGTGAGTGTGATTGTGGGTGTCGGTGTGAGTGTGAGTGTGAGTGTGAGTGTGGGTGTGCATGTGAGTGTGAGTGTGAGTGTGGGTGTGGATGTGAGTGTGGCTGTGGATGTGAGTGTGGCTGTGGATGTGAGTGTGGGTGTGGATGTGGGTGTGGGTGTTGGTATGGGTGTGGATGTGGATGTGGGTGTGGGTGTGGATGTGGATCTGAGTGTGGGTGTGGATGTGAATGTGGGTGTGGGTTTGGATGTGATTGTGAGTGTGGGTGTGGGTGTGGATGTGAGTGTGAGTGTGAGTGTGGGTTTGGATGTGAGTGTGAATGTGGATGTGGGTGTGAGTGTGGGTGTGGATGTGAGTGTGAGTGTAGTTGTGAGTGTGAGTGTGGGTGTGAATGTGGGTGTGGGTGTGGATGTGAGTGTGGGTGTGGATGTGGGTGTGGGTGTGGATGTGAGTGTGAGTGTGAGTGTGGGTGTGGGTGTGGATTTGAGTAGGAGTGTGAGTGTGGGTGTGGATGTGGGTGTGGGTGTGAGTGTGGGTGGGAATGTGGATGTGAGTGTGGGTATGGATGTGAGTGTGAGTGTGAGTGTGAGTGTGGGTGTGGATGTGAGTGTGGGTGTGGATGTGAGTTTGGGTGTGGGTGTGGATGTGAGTGTGGGTGTGGGTGTGGGTGTGGATGTGAGTGTGGGTGTGGATGTGGATGTGGATGTGAGTGTGGGTGTGAGTGTGAGTGTGAGTGTGGGCGTGGGTGTGGATGTGAGTGTAAGTGTGGATGTGAGTGTGAGTGTGAGTGTGAGTGTGGGTGTGGATGTGAGTGTGAGTGTGGATGTGGGTGTGAGTGTGGGTGTGGGTGTGGATGTGGATGTGAGTGTGAGTGTAGTTGTGAGTGTGGGTGTGAATGTGGGTGTGGGTGATGTGAGTGTGGCTGTGGATGTGAGTGTGGGTGTGGATGTGGGTGTGGGTGTTTGTATGGGTGTGGATGTGGATGTGGGTGTGGGTGTGGGTGTGGATGTGAGTGTGGGTGTGGGTGTGGATTTGAGTGTGAGTGTGGGTGTGGATGTGAGTGTGAGTGTGGGTGTGGGTGTGGATGTGAGTGTGGGTGTGGGTGTGGATGTGAATGTGGGTGTGGGCGTGGGTGTGGATGTGGATCTGAGTGTGGGTGTGGATGTGAATGTGGGTGTGGGTTTGGATGTGATTGTGAGTGTGGGTGTTGGTGTGGATGTGAGTCTGAGTGTGAGTGTGGGTTTGGATGTGAGTGTGAATGTGGATGTGGGTGTGAGTGTTGGTGTGGGTGTGGATGTGAGTGTGAGTGTAGTTGTGAGTGTGAGTGTGGGTGTGAATGTGGGTGTGGGTGTGGATGTGAGTGTGGGTGTGGATGTGGGTGTGGGTGTGGATGTGAGTGTGAGTGTGAGTGTGGGTGTGGATGTGGATGTGAGTATGAGTGTGAGTGTGGGTGTGGATGTGGGTGTGGGTGTGAGTGTGGGTGGGAATGTGTGTGTGGGTGTGAGTGTGGGTGTGGGTGTGGATGTGAGTGTGGGTATGGATGTGAGTGTGGGTGTGGATGTGAGTTTGGGTGTGGATGTGAGTGTTAGTGTGGGTGTGGGTGTGAATGTGAGTGTCGGTGTGGATGTGGGTGTGAGTGTGAGAGTGGGTGTGAGTGTGGATGTGAGTGTGAATGTGAGTGTGGGTGTGGGTGTGGGTGTGGATGTGAGTGTGGGTGTGGATGTGGGTGTGGGTGTGGATGTGGATGTGAATGTGGGTGTGATTGTGAGTGTGGATGTGATTGTGAGTGTGGGTGTGGATGTGAGTGTGAGTGTGAGTGTGGGTGTGGGTCTGGGTGTGGGTGTGGATATGAGTGTGGGTGTGGATGTGAGTGTAGGTGTGGATGTGAGTGTGAGTGTCAGTGTGAGTGTGGGTGTGGATGTGGATGTGAGTGTGAGTGTGGGTGTGGGTGTGGGTGTGAGTGTGAGTGTGAGTGTGGGTGAGGGTGTGGATGTGAGTGTGAGTGTGGGTGTGGGAGTGAGTGTGGGTGTGGATGTGAGTGTGGGTGTGGATGTGAGTGTGAGTGTGAGTGTGGGTGTGGATGTGGGTGTGGGTGTGGACTTTAGTGTGGGTGTGGGTTTGGATGTGAGTGTGAGTCTGGGTGTGGGTGTGGATGTGAGTGTGGGTGTGGATGTGAGTTTGGGTGTGAATGTGAGTGTGAGTGTGGGTGTGGGCGTGGGTGTGGATGTGGATCTGAGTGTGGGTGTGGATGTGAATGTGGGTGTGGGTTTGGATGTGATTGTGAGTGTGGGTGTTGGTGTGGATGTGAGTCTGAGTGTGAGTGTGGGTTTGGATGTGAGTGTGAATGTGGATGTGGGTGTGAGTGTGGGTGTGGGTGTGGATGTGAGTGTGAGTGTAGTTGTGAGTGTGAGTGTGGGTGTGAATGTGGGTGTGGGTGTGGATGTGAGTGTGGGTGTGGATGTGGGTGTGGGTGTGGATGTGAGTGTGAGTGTGAGTGTGGGTGTGGATGTGGATGTGAGTATGAGTGTGAGTGTGGGTGTGGATGTGGGTGTGGGTGTGAGTGTGGGTGGTAATGTGTGTGTGGGTGTGAGTGTGGGTGTGGGTGTGGATGTGAGTGTGGGTATGGATGTGAGTGTGGGTGTGGATGTGAGTTTGGGTGTGGATGTGAGTGTTAGTGTGGGTGCGGGTGTGAATGTGAGTGTCGGTGTGGATGTGGGTGTGAGTGTGAGAGTGGGTGTGAGTGTGGATGTGAGTGTGAATGTGAGTGTGGGTGTGGGTGTGGGTGTGGATGTGAGTGTGGGTGTGGATGTGGGTGTGGGTGTTGATGTGGATGTGAATGTGGGTGTGATTGTGAGTGTGGATGTGATTGTGAGTGTGGGTGTGGATGTGAGTGTGAGTGTGAGTGTGGGTGTGGGTCTGGGTGTGGGTGTGGATATGAGTGTGGGTGTGGATGTGAGTGTAGGTGTGGATGTGAGTGTGAGTGTCAGTGTGAGTGTGGGTGTGGATGTGGATGTGAGTGTGAGTGTGGGTGTGGGTGTGGGTGAGAGTGTGAGTGTGAGTGTGGGTGAGGGTGTGGATGTGAGTGTGAGTGTGGGTGTGGGAGTGAGTGTGGGTGTGGATGTGAGTGTGGGTGTGGATGTGAGTGTGAGTGTGAGTGTGAGTGTGGGTGTGGATGTGGGTGTGGGTGTGGACTTTAGTGTGGGTGTGGGTGTGGGTTTGGATGTGAGTGTGAGTCTGGGTGTGGGTGTGGATGTGAGTGTGGGTGTGGATGTGAGTTTGGGTGTGAATGTGAGTGTGAGTGTGGGTGTGGGTGTGAATGTGGGTGTGGGTGTGGGTGTGAGTGTGAGTGTGAGTGTGGGTGTGAGTGTGGATGTGAGTGTGAATGTGAGTGTGGGTGTGGGTGTGGGAGTGTGTGTGGGTGTGGGGTGGGTGTGGATGTGAGTGTGAGTGTGAGTGTGGGTGTGGATGTGGGTGTGGGTGTGGCTGTGAGTGTGAGTGTGAGTGTGAGTGTGGGTGTGGGTGTGGATGTGAGTGTGAGTGTGAGTGTGAGTCCGGCTGTGGATGTGAGTGTGGGTGTGGATGTGAGTGTGGGTGTGGATGTGAGTGTGGGTGTGGATTTGGATGTGAGTGTGGGTGTGGTTGTGAGTGTGGGTGTGGGTGTGATTGTAGGTGTGGATGTGAGTGTGAGTGTGAGTGTGGGTGTGGATTTGAATGTGGGTTTGAGTGTGAGTGTGGATGTGAGTGTGAGTGTGAGTGTGGATGTGAGTGTGAGTGTGAGTGTGGGTGTGGGTGTGAGTATGAGTGTGGGTGTGGGGTGGGTGTGGATGTGAGTGTGAGTGTGAGTGTGGGTGTGGGTGTGAATATGGGTGTGGGTGTGGATGTGAGTGTGGGTGTGGATGTGGGTGTGGGTGTGGGTGTGGGTGTGGATGTGAGTGTGAGTGTGGGTGTGGATGTGGGTGTGGGTGTGGGTGTGAGTGTGGGTGTGGATGTGAGTGTGAGTTTGGGTGTGGAAGTGGATTTGAATGTGGGTGTGAGTGTGAGTGTGGATGTGAGTGTGAGTGTGGGTGTGGGTGTGGGTGTGAATATAAGTGTGGGTGTGGATGTGAGTGTGGGTGTGGATGTGAATGTGGGTGTGGGTGTGGGTGTGGGTGTGAGTGTGGGTGTGGATGTGAGTGTGGGTGTGGATGTGAGTATGAGTGTGAGTGAGGGTGTGGATGTGGGTGTGGGTGTGGACATGAGTGTGGGTGTGGGTGTGGGTGTGGTTGTGAGTGTGAGTGTGGGTGTGGGTGTGGATGTGAGTGTGGGTGTGGATGTGATTGTGGGTGTGGATGTGAGTGTGAGTGTGGGTGTGGGTGTGGGTGTGAATGTCAGTGTGGGTGTGGGTGTGGGTGTGAGTGTGAGTGTGGGTGTGAGTGTGGATGTGAGTGTGATTGTGAGTGTGGGTGTGGGTGTGGGTGTGGATGTGGGTGTGGGTGCGGCTGTGAGTGTGAATGTGAGTGTGGGTGTGGGTGTGGGAGTGTGTGTGGGTGTGGGGTGGGTGTGGATGTGAGTGTGAGTGTGAGTGTGGGTGTGGATGTGGGTGTGGGTGTGGCTGTGAGTGTGAGTGTGAGTGTGAGTGTGGGTGTGGGTGTGGATGTGAGTGTGAGTGTGAGTGTGAGTCCGGCTGTGGATGTGAGTGTGGGTGTGGATGTGAGTGTGGGTGTGGATGTGAGTGTGGGTGTGGATTTGGATGTGAGTGTGGGTGTGGTTGTGAGTGTGGGTGTGGGTGTGATTGTAGGTGTGGATGTGAGTGTGAGTGTGAGTGTGGGTGTGGATTTGAATGTGGGTTTGAGTGTGAGTGTGGATGTGAGTGTGAGTGTGAGTGTGGATGTGAGTGTGAGTGTGAGTGTGGGTGTGGGTGTGAGTATGAGTGTGGGTGTGGGGTGGGTGTGGATGTGAGTGTGAGTGTGAGTGTGGGTGTGGGTGTGAATATGGGTGTGGGTGTGGATGTGAGTGTGGGTGTGGATGTGGGTGTGAGTGTGGGTGTGGATGTGAGTGTGAGTGTGGGTGTGGATTTGAATGTGGGTGTGAGTGTGAGTGTGGGTGTGGGTGTGGGTGTGGATGTGAGTGTGAGTGTGGGTGTGGATGTGGGTGTGGGTGTGGGTGTGAGTGTGGGTGTGGATGTGAGTGTGAGTTTGGGTGTGGAAGTGGATTTGAATGTGGGTGTGAGTGTGAGTGTGGATGTGAGTGTGAGTGTGGGTGTGGGTGTGGGTGTGAATATAAGTGTGGGTGTGGATGTGAGTGTGGGTGTGGATGTGAATGTGGGTGTGGGTGTGGGTGTGGGTGTGAGTGTGGGTGTGGATGTGAGTGTGGGTGTGGATGTGAGTATGAGTGTGAGTGTGGGTGTGGATGTGGGTGTGGGTGTGGACATGAGTGTGGGTGTGGGTGTGGGTGTGGTTGTGAGTGTGAGTGTGGGTGTGGGTGTGGATGTGAGTGTGGGTGTGGATGTGATTGTGGGTGTGGATGTGAGTGTGAGTGTGGGTGTGGGTGTGAATGTGAGTGTGGGTGTGGGTGTGGGTGTGAGTGTGAGTGTGGGTGTGAGTGTGGATGTGAGTGTGATTGTGAGTGTGGGTGTGGGTGTGGGTGTGGATGTGGGTGTGGGTGCGGCTGTGAGTTTGAGTGTGAGTGTGGGTGTGGGTGAGGATGTGAGTGAGAGTGTGAGTGTGAGTCCGGCTGTGGATGTGAGTGTGGGTGTGGATGTGAGTGTGGGTGTGGATGTGAGTGTGGGTGTGGATGTGGATGTGAGTGTGGGTGTGGATGTGAGTGTGGGTGTGGGTGTGAGTGTGGGTGTGGATGTGAGTGTGAGTGTGGGTGTGGATTTGAATGTGGGTGTGAGTGTGAGTGTGGGTGTGGGTGTGGGTGTGAATATGGGTGTGGGTGTGAATGTGAGTGTGGGTGTGGATGTGAATGTGGGTGTGGGTGTGGACGTGAGTGTGGGTGTGGGTGTGGATGTGAGTGTGAGTGTGGGTGTGGGTGTGGATGTGAGTGTGGGTGTGGATGTGATTGTGTGTGTGGATGTGAGTGTGAGTGTGGGTGTGGGTGTGTATGTGAGTGTGGGTGTGGGTGTGGGTGTGAGTGTGAGTGTGGGTGTGGGGTGGGTGTGGATGTGAGTGTAAGTGTGAGTGTGGGTGTGGATGTGGGTGTGGGTGTGGCTGTGAGTTTGAGTGTGAGTGTGGGTTTGGGTGTGGATGTGAGTGTGAGTGTGAGTGTGAGTCCGGCTGTGGATGTGAGTGTGGGTGTGGATGTGAGTGTGGGTGTGGATGTGAGTGTGGGTGTGGATGTGGATGTGAGTGTGGGTGTGGATGTGAGTGTGGGTGTGGGTGTGAGTGTGGGGGTGGATGTGAGTGTGAGTGTGAGTTTGGGTGTGGATTTGAATGTGGGTGTGAGTGTGAGTGTGGATGTGAGTGTGAGTGTGAGTGTGGGAGTGGGTGTGGGTGTGAATATGGGTGTGGGTTTGGATGTGAGTGTGGGTGTGGATGTGAATGTGGGTGTGGGTGTGGGTGTGGATGGGAGTGTGAGTGTGGGTGTGGATGTGGGTGTGGGTGTGAGTGTGGGTGTGGATGTGAGTGTGAGTGTCAGTTTGATTGTGGGTGTGGATATGAGTGTGGGTGTGGATGTGAGTGTGAGTGTGGGTGTGGGTGTGGATGTCAGTGTGAGTGTGAGTGTGGGTGTGGATGTGGGTGTGGGTGTGAGTGTGGGTGGGAATGTGAGTGTGGGTGTGAGTGTGGGTGTGGGTGTAGATGTGAATGTGGGTGTGGATGTGAGTGTGAGTGTGAGTGTGAGTGTGGGTGTGGGTGTGGATATGAGTTTGAGTGTGAGTCTGGGTGTGGGTGTGGATATGAGTGTGGGTGTGGATGTGAGTGTGGGTGTGGGTGTGGATGTGGGTGTGGGAGTGGATGTGGGTGTGGGTGTTGATGTGAATGTGGGTGTGAGTGTGAGTGTGGGTGTGTTTGTTAGTGTGGGTGTGGGTGTGGGTGTGAGTGTGAGTGTGGATGTGGGTGTGAGTGCGGGTGTGGATGTTAGTGTGAGTGTTGGTGTGGGTGTGGGTGTGAGTGTGGGTGTGGGTGTGAATGTGGGTGTGGGTGTGGATGTGAGTGTGGGTGTGGATCTGAATGTGGGTGTGGGTGTGCGTGTGGGTGTGGATGTGAGTGTGAGTGTGGGTGTGGGTGTGGATGTGAGTGAGTGTGAGTGTGGGTGTGGTATGTGGGTGTGGGTGTGAGTGTGGGTGTGAGTGTGAGTTCGAGTGTGGGTGTGGATTTGAGTGTGGCTGTGGATGTGAGTGTGGGTGTGGATGTGAGTGTGAGTGTGAGTGTGGATGTGGATGTGGGTGTGGGTGTGGATGTGAATGTGGGTGTGGGTGTGTGTGTGGATGTGAGTGTGGGTGTGGTTGTGAGTGTGGGTGTGGATGTGAGTGTGAGTGTGAGTGTGGGTGTGGATGTGGGTGTGGGTGTGGATTTGAATGTGGGTGTGAGTGTGAGTGTGGATGTGAGTGTGAGTGTGAGTGTGCGTGTGGGTGTGGGTGTGAATATAAGTGTGGGTGTGGATGTGAGTGTGGGTGTGGATGTGAATGTGGGTGTGGGTGTGGGTGTGGGTGTGGGTGTGAGTGTGGGTGTGGATGTGAGTGTGGGTGTGGATTTGAGTTTGAGTGTGAGTCTGGGTGTGGGTGTGGATATGAGTGTGGGCGTGGATGTGAGTGTGGGTGTGGGTGTGAGTGTGAGTGTGGGTGTTGTTGTGGATATGAGTTTCAGTGTGAGTCTGGGTGTGGGTGTGGATATGACTGTGGGTGTGAATGTGAGTGTGGGTGTGGGTGTGGATGTGGGTGTGGGTGTGGATGTGAATGTGGGTGTGAGTGTGAGTGTGGATGTGTTTGTTAGTGAGGGTGTGGGTGTGGGTGTGAGTGTGAGTGTGGATGTGGGTGTGAGTGCGGGTGTGGATGTTAGTGTGAGTGTTGGTGTGGGTGTGGGTGTGAGTGTGGGTGTGGGTGTGAATGTGGGTGTGGGTGTGGATGTAAGTGTGGGTGTGGATCTGAATGTGGGTGTGGGTGTGCGTGTGGGTGTGGATGTGAGTGTGAGTATGGGTGTGGGTGTGGATGTGGATGTGAGTGAGTGTGAGTGTGGGTGTGGTATGTGGATGTGGGTGTGAGTGTGGGTGTGGGTGTGAGTTCGAGTGTGGATTTGGATTTGAGTGTGGTTGTGGATGTGAGTGTGGGTGTGGATGTGAGTGTGAGTGTGAGTGTTAGTGTGGATGTGGATGTGGGTGTGGGTGTGGGTGTGGATGTGAATGTGGGTGTGGGTGTGGGTGTGGGTGTGCGTGTGGGTGTGAGTGTGAGTGTGGGTATGGATTTGAGTCTGGGTGTGGATTTGAGTGTGAGTGTGGGTGTGGATGTGAGTGTGGTTGTGGATGTGAGTGTGGGTGTGGATGTGAGTGTGAGTGTGAGTGTGAGTGTGGATGTGGATGTGGGTGTGGGTGTGGATGTGAATGTGGGTGTGGGTGTGGGTGTGGATGTGAGTGTGGGTGTGAGTGTGAGTGTGGGTATGGATTTGAGTCTGGATGTGGATGTGAGTGTGAGTGTGGGTGTGGATGTGAGTTTGGGTGTGGTTGTGAGTGTGAGTGTGAGTGTGACTGTGGGTGTGGATGTGAGTGTGGGTGTGGTTGTGAGTGTGGGTGTGGATGTGAGTGTGAGTGTGGGTGTGGGTGTCGATTTGAATGTGGGTGTGAGTGTGAGTGTGGATGTGAGTGTGGGTGTGGTTGTGGGTGTGGGTGTGAATATAAGTGTGGGTGTGGATGTGAGTGTGGGTGTGGATGTGAATGTGGGTGTGGGTGTGGGTGTGAGTGTGGGTGTGGATGTGAGTGTGGGTGTAGATGTGAGTGTGAGTGTGAGTGTGGGTGTGGGTGTGGGTGTGGGTGTGGACGTGAGTGTGGGTGTGGGTGTGTGTGTGGATGTGAGTGTGAGTGTGGGTGTGGATGTGAGTGTGGGTGTGGATGTGATTGTGGGTGTGGATGTGAGTGTGGGTGTGGGTGTGAATGTGAGTGTGGGTGTGGGTGTGGGTGTGGATGTGAGTGTGAATGTGAGTGTGGGTGTGGGTGTGGGTGTGAGTATGAGTGTGGGTGTGGGGTGGGTATGGATGTGAGTGTGAGTGTGAGTGTGGGTGTGGATGTGGGTGTGGGTGTGGCTGTGTTTTTGAGTGTGAGTGTGGGTGTGGGTGTGGATGTGAGTGTGAGTGTGAGTGTGAGTCCGGCTGTGGATGTGAGTGTGAGTGTGAGTGTGAGTGTGGATGTGGATGTGGGTGTGGGTGTGGGTGTGGATGTGAATGTGGGTGTGGGTGTGGGTGTGGGTGTGCGTGTGGCTGTGAGTGTGAGTGTGGGTATGGATTTGAGTCTGGGTGTGGATTTGAGTGTGAGTGTGGGTGTGGATGTGAATGTGGTTGTGGATGTGAGTGTGGATGTGACTGTTGGTGTGGATGTGAGTGTGGGTGTGGATGTGGATGTGGGTGTGGGTGTGGATGTGAGTGTGGGTGTGGGTGTGAGTGTGGGTGTGGATGTGAGTGTGAGTGTGAGTGTGGGTGTGGATTTGAATGTGGGTGTGAGTGTGAGTGTGGATGTGAGTGTGAGTGTGAGTGTGGGTGTGGGTGTGGGTGTGAATATGGGTGTGGGTTTGGATGTGAGTGTGGGTGTGGATGTGAATGTGGGTGTGGGTGTGGGTGTGGGTGGGAGTATGAGTGTGGGTGTGGATGTGGGTCTGGGTGTGAGTGTGGGTGTGGATGTGAGTGTGAGTGTCAGTTTGAGTGTGGGTGTGGATATGAGTGTGGGTGTGGATGTGAGTGTGAGTGTGGGTGTGGGTGTGGATGTGAGTGTGAGTGTGAGTGTAGGTGTGGATGTGGGTGTGGGTGTGAGTGTGGGTGGGAATGTGAGTGTGGGTGTGAGTGGGGTGTGGGTGTGGATGTTAGTGTGGGTGTGGATGTGAGTGTGAATGTGGGTGTGGGTGTGGATATGAGTTTGAGTGTGAGTCTGGGTGTGGGTGTGGATATGAGTGTGGGTGTGGATGTGAGTGTGGGTGTGGGTGTGGATGTGGGTGTGGGTGTGGATGTGGGTGTGGGTGTGGATGTGAATGTGGGTGTGAGTGTGAGTGTGGATGTGTTTCTTAGTGTGGGTGTGAGTGTGAGTGTGGATGTGGGTGTGAGTCTGGGTGTGGATGTTAGTGTGAGTGTTGGTGTGGGTGTGGGTGTGAGTGTGGGTGTGGGTGTGAATGTGGGTGTGGGTGTGGATGTGAGTGTGGGTGTGGATCTGAATGTGGGTGTGGGTGTGCGTGTGGGTGTGGATGTGAGTGTGAGTGTGGGTGTGGGTGTGGACGTGAGTGAGTGTGAGTGTGAGTGTGGGTGTGGTATGTGGGTGTGGGTGTGAGTGTGGGTGTGAGTGTGAGTTCGAGTGTGGGTGTGGATTTGAGTGTGGTTGTGGATGTGAGTGTGGGTGTGGATGTGAGTGTGAGTGTGAGTGTGAGTGTGAGTGTGGATGTGGATGTGGGTGTGGGTGTGGATGTGAATGTGGGTGTGGGTGTGGGTGTGGATGTGAGTGTGGGTGTGAGTGTGAGTGTGGGTGTGGATGTGAGTGTGGGTGTGGTTGTGAGTGTGAGTGTGAGTGTGACTGTGGGCGTGGATGTGAGTGTGGGTGTGGTTGTGAGTGTGGGTGTGGATGTGAGTGTGAGTGTGGGTGTGGATGTGGGTGTGGGTGTGGATTTGAATGTGGGTGTGAGTGTGAGTGTGGATGTGAGTGTGAGTGTGAGTGTGCGTGTGGGTGTGGGTGTGAATATAAGTGTGGGTGTAGATGTGAGTGTGAGTGTGGATGTGAATGTGGGTGTGGGTGTGGGTGTGAGTGTGGGTGTGGATGTAAGTGTGGGTGTGGATGTGAGTTTGAGTGTGAGTCTGGGTGTGGGTGTGGATATGAGTGTGGGTGTGGATTTGAGTGTGGGTGTGGGTGTGAGTGTGAGTGTGAGTGTGGGTGTGGGTGTGGATATGAGTTTGAGTGTGAGTCTGGGTGTGGGTGTGGATATGATTGTGGGTGTGGATGTGAGTGTGGGTGTGGGTGTGGATGTGGGTGTGGATGTGGATGTGAATGTGGGTGTGAGTGTGAGTGTGGATGTGTTTGTTAGTGAGGGTGTGGGTGTGGGTGTGAGTGTGAGTGTGGATGTGGGTGTGAGTGCGGGTGTGGATGTTAGTGTGAGTGTTGGTGTGGGTGTGGGTGTGAGTGTGGGTGTGGGTGTGAATGTGGGTGTGGGTGTGGATGTGAGTGTGGGTGTGGATCTGAATGTGGGTGTGGGTGTGCGTGTGGGTGTGGATGTGAGTGTGAGTGTGGGTGTGGGTGTGGATGTGAGTGAGTGTGAGTGTGGGTGTGGTATGTGGTTGTGGGTGTGAGTGTGGGTGTGAGTGTGAGTTCGAGTGTGGGTGTGGATTCGAGTGTGGTTGTGGATGTGAGTGTGGGTGTGGATGTGAGTGTGAGTGTGAGTGTGAGTGTGGATGTGGATGTGGGTGTGGGTGTGGATGTGAATGTGGGTGTGGGTGTGGGTGTGGATGTGCGTGTGGGTGTGAGTGTGAGTGTGGGTATGGATTTGAGTCTGGGTGTGGATGTGAGTGTGAGTGTGGGTGTGGATGTGAGTGTGGGTGTGGTTGTGAGTATGAGTGTGAGTGTGACTTTGGGTGTGGATGTGAGTGTGGGTGTGGTTGTGAGTGTGGGTGTGGATGTGAGTGTGAGTGTGGGTGTGGATGTGGGTGTGGGTGTGGATTTGAATGTGGGTGTGAGTGTGAGTGTGGATGTGAGTGTGAGTGTGAATGTTGGTGTGGGTGTGGCTGTGAATATAAGTGTGGGTGTGGATGTGAGTGTGGGTGTGGATGTGAATGTGGGTGTGGGTGTGGGTGTGGGTGTGAGTGTGGGTGTGGATGTGAGTGTGGGTGTGGATGTGAGTGTGAGTGTGAGTGTGGGTGTGGATGTGGGTATGGGTGTGGACATGAGTGTGGGTGTGGGTGTGGATGTGAGTGTGAGTGTGGGTGTGGGTGTGGATGTGAGTGTGGGTGTGGATGTGAATGTGGGTTTGGGTGTGGGTGTGGGTGTGGATGGGAGTGTGAGTGTGGGTGTGGATGTGGGTGTGGGTGTGTGTGTGAGTGTGGGTGTGGATGTGAGTGTGAGTGTGGGTGTGGGTGTGGGTGTGGATATGAGTGTGGGTGTGGATGTGAGTGTGAGTGTGGGTGTGGGTGTGGATGTGAGTGTGAGTGTGAGTGTGGGTGTGGATGTGAGTGTGGGTGTGGTTGTGAGTGTGGGTGTGGATGTGAGTGTGAGTGTGAGTGTGGGTGTGGGTGTGGATATGAGTGTGAGTGTGGGTGTGGTTGTGGTTGAAAGGGCTTCAGCCTCGGGGGATAAGGGCTCCAGGAAGAGGGTCACTGTCTCCTCACTCCCTGTCTCAATGCTGGCCTGGCTGGTAGCAGCATCCCCTCCATCACCTCTCCCTGGCAGCTCTTGCAGGCATATTACTGCTTGTAGCCCTGTCCTCCATAAAGGGGTCCAAAAATGCCATGATCTGGCTGTAACGCCATGGTCGCTGTGTGGTCGCGTCAGACCAACTCCTAGACCCCTCCTATTCCTTCTTTCTCTCCTTTCTGAAGGTATCCATCAGGCCTTTCCACCTCTTCCTACAATCGTCAACTACAAACAACACACAAAATCACCAAAGATAGATAGATAGCCCTTCTTTTCACAAACTATGACAAGAGGAGAGCAGAAACAAAAAAATGACACAACAAAGGTCAACATATTTTTTCTCACAGGTCTGCCAATCACATCACATCTGCAGGAGAGCTGGATCCACCATGTCTCCTTCTGTACATAGACACAGCCCAGCTGTCACCTAGCTAAAGTTGTAGGCTAGACTACGTGATTTGCATTTGTGTCCATGTACTAACAAAAGTCTATAACTTAACAGATATCTCCACAATTTCTGCAATTTTTTTCCAAGCATCATTTTTTTAATTGTCTCTGTAGATGAACAAAGACCCATCATAAAGCTCCGGGAAGCCGGACACAGCAACAATCAGTTTTTCCTCCATTGTTTTCTCGTCCTGCCTCTGAAAATCTTCCGCATTGGGAATCCAGATCGGCCTGCAATTGGCTGATGCCTCGATCGCACCGCTGCTCATAAAGTTGAGCTTCTCCCAACTTCAGCTCGACGCTCGCAACGCTTCGATTGCGCTGCTCAAGGTCGCTCGTGACGCTCACATCGTGCCGCTCGTCGCCGCCGTCGCCTCAATCACCCCTCGACGCCGGCTCTCATTGAAAATGAATGGCAGCTGGACGCCGCTGACGCTCAGATTGCTTCTGGTGTGAATGTACCGTTAAAGGGATGGACATGGTCAGCAGCAATACTCAGGTAGGCTGTGGGGTTTATGGTACAATAAATATTAAAACTTCAGCCCTGCTATTAGATCGAACTCTGATCATATGTGTGTGCTCAAGAACAGGAACTGCACAATGGTCATATGCACTGCATGAGTGTGTGTGCTCAGAAAGCTGTTGACAGACCAATTATGGTCCACATGGGTTTTCCTAAGTAACTTGTTTATGAGGTGATGCAATTTGGCTCTGGTCATTGTTCCACCTGTCAGGGCAGGGGGAAGGACAAACGTCTCTAACACATCATTGTCTGTCACACTCTGTATATATCTAGTGTATTCCTGAAATAAACGAGAGAGAACTGACTTAACCACGCACAGGTTTGCTGTGTGCCTTCCTTCTCTCTCCTTGATCAAGGATGCAGGCCGGGCCTGCACTGAATATGTGGGCTAGGCTCGCACCTATTTAGGCTAGGCCTAACAGAGTATTAATACAATTAATCCAGTTTAAACCATGCTCAGGTGGGACCAATGGGCCCAAAGTGTGCCAAGACAATATCTCCCACACCATCACACCACCAGCAGCAGGTTGAACTTTTGCTAAAGGTAGGATGGATCCATGCTGTCTTGATGTTCACACCAAACTCTGAGCCTACATCTGAATGTGGAGCAGAAATCCAGACTTACAACATTTTTCTTATCTTCCGTTGTCCAATTTTTTGAATTGTAGCCTCCATTTCCAGTTCTTAGCTGACAGGAGTGGCACCCAGGGTGGTCTATGACTGCTGCAGCCCATCTGCTTCATGACTGTATGTGTTCATCTGTGTACCTTGGTTGTAAAAAGTACGTTACTGTTGCCTTTCCGTCAATTTGAACCACACATTGTCCTCAGAGGCATCTTCACAAAGAGAACTGCTGCTCACTGGATATTTTCTCTTTTTGGGACCATTCTCTGTAAACCTTACAGTTGCATGTGTGTGGAAATTCCAGTTGATCTGCAATTTCTGAAGTACTCAGACCAGATCCACCAGCATCTACAACCATGCCAAGTTCATCCATCCATCCATCCATTATCTATACTGCTTATCCCTTTTGGGGTTACGGGCGCTGGAGCCTATCCCAGCTGACATTGGAAGGGGGGCGGGGTACACCCTGAACCAGCCAATTGCAGGGCCACATAGAGAGACAGACAACCATTCATGCTTACGTTCATACCTAAGGCCAATTTGGAGTCAGAAGATAACCGAATGAGCATGTTTTTGGTCTTTGGGAGGAAGCTGGAGAGACTCAAGAGGACTCACACATGCAAACAGAAAGGCCCTGACTGAAAAGGGGATCAAACCAGCAACCTTTTTTCAGTAAGGCATGCCGTGCTGCCCCGTGCCATGTTTAAAGTCACTTAAATTTCTTCATTCTGCTGCTCGGTGTAAGCTTTAGCGGGTTAATTTCAGCATGTCTAAAAGTCTAAACTAAGTTGTTGCCACGTGATTGGCAGGTTAGTGAGTATGCAGAAATGTTGAAGAAGTGGGTTTTCATGTGTATGTGTTGAACTATTCAGGTGTTTTTGTCCACTAGGTTCTTTAGTACAGAAGCTTTTCTATCAGCCAGTGATTCCCTGTCAGTGTAGCTTTCAGATTTTTTGGATTTTATCTGCAGATGCCAGCTGGAGGAAATGACTCTTTTTCCTTAAATATTTGGAGGTGAATTGGAGTCTTTCTGTCTGTATTGAGGATGCAGGCCTCTATTTTGGCCACCAGCAGGTGATGAGGAGGGGGCAGCAGTCTGATAAACACAAACTAAGGACTGTATTGTGTTCAAATTGGCTGCTTTTTGGAGGGTTCTCAATAAGGATGAAAGGCGGCTTTGTCAGCCTCTCTGCACACACTCATTCATGCTCACAAACGTATCCCACAATACCATCCTGCAGCGATCAGTCTGCTGTGAGTTCACAGTCTGATAATCAGTAATTAGGTGATTTTGTCTGTGTGTTTGTTCCCATCAGCTGATCAGATGCTCATGCTGCAGAGACTGATGATATGCTGCGTTTGTGTGTCTTTATACATAAATCTGTATATCAGCGTTTGCCTTTTTCAATACTCAATGGATGAAATCTCTAAAGTCACTGTTTGTCAGTATAAGCACTAACAATACGTTCTCTCACATGTCCAGCATTGATAATCGTAGATGGACTGTACATATATTTGGGTGCCAGGGGGCTCTTAATTAAAAAATAAATAAAAATATCAAATATGACACCGAGGTTGGCATGGTCAAAGCTGTGCTGAAGGTTTAAGTGCATTTATATTCATAGTGAACATTAAAATGAACAGTTTGATCATCAAAAATAATGAGTATGTAGGATAGTGACAGCTCCCTTCCAGCTGCATACCCCTCTTCTGGTTGACATTTGAAAGAGGTAAGCTTCAATCTTATTGTTAATCAAACAATTAAATCATAGAACCCTATTGGGTGCAAAGAGTAAAGTGTGCAGCGCAGGTGTCTTGTCTAATTTCCACCTGACATAGGTGTCAGGGTCATGCCCACGGTGCCTATGCTGTTTAAACATCAAATGATAACCTGTTCGCGGTTACACTTGGGGATGCCATCCATCCATCTTCTTCCGCTTATCAGTAGTCGGGTCGCAGGGGCAGCAACCTGAGCAGGGACGCCCAGACTTCCCTCTCCCCAGCTACTTCGTCCAGCTCCTCCCGGGGAATCCCGAGACGTTCCCAGGCCAGCTGAGAGACATAGTCCCTCCAGCGTGTCCTGGGTCTTCCCCGGGGCCACCTACCAGTGGGGCGTGCCCGGAACACCTCACCAGGGAGGCGTCCAGGAGGCATCCTAACCAGATGCCTGAGCCACCTCATCTGGCTCCTCTCAACGCGGAGGAGCAGCGGCTCTACTCCGAGCCCCTCCCGGATGACCAAGCTTCTGACCCTGTCTTTAAGGGAGAGTCCGGACACCCTGCGAAGGAAACTCATTTCGGCCGCTTGTGCTCGCGATCGTGTTTTTTCGGTCGCTACCCAAAGCTTGTGACCATATGTGAGGATAGGAGTGAAGATTGAGTGGTAAATCGAGAGCTTCGCCTTGCGGCTCAGTTCCCTTTTTATCACGATGGACCGGTGTAGAGTCCGCATCGCTGCCTACGCCGCACCGATCCGCCTGTCGATCTCCCGGTCCATCCTTCCTCCACTCGTGAACAAGACCCCGAGGTACTTGAACTCCTCCACTTCGGGTAGAATCTCATCCCCGACCCGGAGAGGGCACTCCGCCCTCCCCAGGGCGAGGACCATGGACTCGGATTTGGAGGTGCTGATTCTCATCCCAGCCGCTTCACACTCAGCTGCGAACCGATCCAGTGAGAGCTGTAGGTCTCGGTCTGACGAAGCCAACAGGACCACATCATCTGCAAAAAGCAGCGACCCGATCCTGAGGTCACCAAACCAGAACCCCTCAACGCCCTGGCTGCGCCTAGAAATTCTGTCCATAAAAGTAATGAACAGAACCAGTGACAAAGGGCAGCCCTGGCGGAGTCCAACCCTCACTGGAAACAGTTCTGATGTACTGGCGGAAATGCGGACCAGGCTCTGGCACCGGTCGTACAGAGAACGAACAGCCCGTATCAGGGTGTCCGCTACCCCATACTCCTGGAGCACCCCCCACAGAACCCCACGAGGAACACAGTCGAATGCCTTCTCCAGGTCAACAAAACACATGTAGACTGGTTGGGCAAACTCCCATGCACCCTCGAGGACCCTGTGGAGGGTATAGAGCTGGTCAATAGTTCCACGGCCAGGACGAAAACCACATTGATCCTCCTGAATCCGAGGTTCGACAATCCGGCGGACCCTCCTCTCCAGTACCCCTGAATAGACCTTCCCAGGGAGGCTGAGGAGTGTGATCCCCCTGTAGTCGAAGCACACCCTCCGGTCCCCCTTCTTGAAAAGGGGGACCACCACCCCAGTCTGCCAATCCAGTGGTACTGCCCCCGATGTCCACACGATGTTGCAGAGTCGTGTCAGCCATGACAGCCCCACAACATCCAGAGCCTTGAGGAACTCCGGGCGGATCTCGTCCACCCCCGGAGCCCTGCCACCGAGGAGCTTTTTGACCACCTCGGCGACCTCAGCTCCAGAGATAGCAGAGTCCACCACAGAGTCCCCCAGGTCTGCTTCCGCACTGTAAGACGTGCTGGTAGGATTGAGGAGGTCTTCGAAGTATTCTTTCCAACGATCCAGGACGTCCCGAGTCGAGGTCAACAGCGCACCATCCCCACCATAGACGGTGTTGACAGCACACTGCTTCCCCCTCCTGAGACGCCGGATGGTGGTCCAGAATCTCTTTGAAGCCATCCGGAAGTCGTTCTCCATGGCCTCACCAAACTCCTCCCATGCCTGGGTTTTTGCCTTGGCAACCACCGAAGCTGCATTCCGCTTGGCCTGCCGGTACCTGTCAGCTGCCTCCGGAGTCCCACTGGCCAAAAAGGCCCGATACGACTCCTTCTTCAGCCGGTGTCCACCAGCGGGTTCGGGTGTTGCCACCACCACAGGCACCGACAACCTTACGGCCACAGCTCCGATCAGCCGCCTCAACAATAGAGGCCCAGAACAAGGCCCACTCGGACTCAATGTCCCCTGCCTCCCCCGCCACATGGTCGAACTTCGCCCGGAGGTGGGAGTTGAAACTCTTTCTGATGGGAGACTCTGCCAGCCGTTCCCAGCAGACCCGCACAACACGCTTGGGCCTCCGATGGTGGGGGCATCCTCCCCCACCATCGGAGCCAACTCACCACCAGGTGGTGATCAGTTGACAGCTCCGCCCCTCTCTTCACCCGAGTGTCCAAGACATGCGGCCGCAAGTCCGATGATACGACTACAAAGTCGATCATCGAACTGCGGCCTAGGGTGTCCTGGTGCCAGGTGCACATATGGACACCCTTATGTTTGAACATGGTGTTCATTATGGACAGTCTGTGATGAGCACAGAAGTCCAGTAACAAAGCACCACTCGGGTTCAGATCGGGGGCGCCGTTCCTCTCAATCATGCCCCTCCAGGTCACACTGTCGTTGCCGATGTGAGCGTTGAAGTCCCCCAGAAGAACAAGGGAGTCCCCAGAAGGGGCACTTTCCAGCACCCCCTCTGGGGAGTCTAAAAAAGGTGGATACTATGAACTGCCGTTTGGTCCATAAGCAAAAACGACAGTCAGGTTCTGTCCCCCCACCCGAAGGCGGAGGAAGGCTACCCTCTCGCCTACTGGGGTAAACCCCAACATACAGGACCGAGCCTGGGAGCAATGAGTACTGCTAGCCCTGCCCCGCGCATCTCGCCATCGGCAACTCCAGAGTGGAAGAGAGTCCAGCCCCTCTCGAGAGGACTGGTTCCAGAGCCCAAGCTATGTGTTGAGGTTAGTCCGAACCGCTCGACCTCTCACACCAGCTCAGGCTCCTTCCCCACCAGAGAAGTGATGTTCCACGTCCCTGGAGCTAGCTTCTGCAGACCGCCAGGGTCCTCGCCTTCAGCTGCCACCCAGCTCACACTGCACCCGACCGACTTGGCACCTTCCACAGGTGGTGAGCCTATTGGAGGGGGATCCCAAGTTGCCTTTTCGGGCTGTGCCCGGCCGGGACCCATGGGCACAGGCCCGGCAACCAGACGCTCGCCATTGAGCCCCATCACCAGGTCTGGCTCCACGGTGGGGCCCCAATAACCCTCGTCCGGGGAAGGGAAACTGGGATCCATTGTTGTGTCTCTCCATAATGGCCGTCGGGCCACGCTTTGTCTGGCCCCTCCCCCAGAACCTGTTTGCCTTGGGTGACCCTACCAGGGGCATAAAGCCCCCGACAACATAGCTCCTGGGGTCATTGGGGCACGCAAACCCCTCCACCGTGATAAGGTGGTGGCTCCAGGAGGGGCACTTGGGGATGTTTGTCTGAAAATGAGGAGTGGTCAGGCACAGGGCTGGTGTGTTTCTAAAGCTGCGTTCACACCGAACGCGACTTTGCCACTGAAATCACGTTGCCCACTGAAGTGGTGTTGCATGTCCATAAATACCTCATTTTGGTCACCGTCGCCCATCGCCATCGCTCGGTGACGTCATGCCTGCTTGAGTTTCACCACGATCATATCATATATCATAAAATAGGACATATTTGATGACATTATTCCAACTGTATCCTTTTCACTCACCTACCAACCACTAAACACTGCAGCTGATGACCCTGCAGCAGCATCGTCTGTGAGTTCTCTGCAGTCCTTCTAGGCGGATTTTCACTCTGTGAACCTGAATGAAAACAGTCCGTCACAAGTACTATCACACACCCACACAACGCTGATTGGCTGGCCACATGGGACATCGCCTGGAGAGTTCAAACTTTTCAACTTTGGCGACAAAGCAACGAGTGATGTGGTCGCCCAGGACGCGTCCGTCGCATCAAGGGAGGGTTAGCCCCACCCATTGTGGCTGTACATTGACTTTACATGGAGAGTGGCTGCCGAAGTCGCAAAGTTGCGTTCAGTGTGAACACACCTTGACATGAGAATGAAGAAACTGACTGCACTGTAAACCTCTTTATACCTGGACTAAAGCCTAAAGTCTTTCTATATTGAGGACTCATTAGAGAAATTGACACACATACTGTATTAAGACACAAAGACACACAGAACATATGTTGACAAATTCAGTTTTAAGTTCATAAAGGAGCAGGGAGCTGAAAGACAGTGTGAATTTTTTGCAGCACTTCTCGGTGTGCGATTCCCATGCCCTCCAGCGTGTGTAATACTCAGAGAAACAAGAAAAAAATACACATGAAGGAAGACTGTCGTGCAACATGGAGCTACATTTATAATATTTGTACACGTTTCAATACAATCTCACTGATAACTGCTCACAGATGATAAAACAGGCTGTTCAGTGTGTTTTACTTTCCTTATAGAGAACAGAGCCAGGTATTCAAGTTGGGTAAGGTTTGGGTAAACTTGCAGTGTCTGTAATCAGTCAGCGCTCCAGTCAACAACGACTGTGCTCAGCCTAAAGCAGCACCACCCAATCAGAGTCCTTTGGAGCAGGAAGAGACTGGAAGTATGAGTAAGAAGTCAGGAAGTGGCTGATTAGCAGAGATGCTAACAGTTAACAGCTTCAGTTGCAGTTTTGTCAGATTTGGACCACGTCTCTATTAAATGAAAAAGAAATCATAACACAACAAACTTCTCTATAGTGAGGACACTGTTGGTCCTCCTATGACATATTTTGCAAGAGTTTGTCTTACAAAGTGACTCATGTTCTGTCCTTTACACCTCAGCAATAGTGCCCACCTATGACATTATCTGACTGGCCTGTAATGAACATGATTGATAGAATGATCATCCAATCACCAGCCAGATATGCTCCTGAATGGTTCATCTGGTGTTTTAGGTTAAGGCACTTGGCCATTCATCATTCCTGACAAATCATCTGAACCACCAGCAATGTTAACCCTGCTTCATTTGAAGTTGTTTCCGATGAAGGTTAAGGGCACAGGGTTGCAAACCCTAGACCCCAAGGCTCCAGAGACAAGGGATGCCAACCCCTTTCAGCTGCGTTACCAACTGCTGTGACTGGAACATTGCCGCTGAGCCAAGGACTCCTGCAGGAAACTGAAATAATAAATTGCTGATAGCTAACAGGCATTTGATGGGCAGCAAGAAGGTCTATCACAGCCATAGACCTGCCTGTTCCTGTCAGTTTTAACCGCAGAATTTAAAAGTTCATTAGGTTTGCTCATGCAGAAGTATGCCACTCAACTTTTGGATCGTCCCTTATGGTCGAGATGCCTAAAAGAAAAAGAGCACTTTAATCCAAGTATTAACATATTTAAAGGGGACATATTAAGCTAAAACCACAATTTTAAGGCTTTTGAACACATTTTTGGTATTTGGCCTTCCTCCTAGCCCACAAAATGGGATAGTAGACAACAAAACCTGTATTTAGCAGGCTGCATGAATGTAAACTCATGGTATTCAGTGAGCTGTTGAGTCTTTGGATATGCTGTTACGTAACAGTATATTTTTTGATTTGCCTACCTAACCTGATTGGTCTACCTGAGTATCCCCCCACCCCCTGCTGGACAGATTTCTGTGTAGTGCCGCCATGTTGTTTATATTCTTAACAAGAGATCTGTGTTCAGCATGTCTAAGCTCAGAAGCTGTCACTGCTCGGTTGTTGGCTGTAAACAGCCACATATATCTTCACATATAGGCTACCAGCCTCAGAGGACAAAGGGCCCAGTGGATTCATTTTATTTCTGAAGGGAATGAGCAGCTACAGTCGGCTAAAACCTGTGTGTGTGTGCCAGTCACTTCACGTCCGACTGCTTCTTCAACTTCAGTCAGTTCAACACAGGACTGGCAACTAGACTTTTCCTGAATCCAGCTTCAGTACCAACAATCCGTCACCAAACCTGATGATGGAAATGTGAGTATTTTAATGCTGTGTAGTATTTACAAGCTAATGCTAACAGCAGGGGTAACTTCACATGTTCGTCAATGTTCACCTTACTTGTTGAAAGTCTGAAGGGTATACTATAATGTATGAGCATTCCTACATTAGTCAAGAGAGGTTGAACAGTTGGCTGAATATAATCAGTCCTTTACCCACCCAAATACCCCTCAGTTTGTACTAACGTTAGTCCAGAAGGTAGGCTAAGTTGCAGCTGTCCTACTGCAGTTAGCATGTTGTGCCTGTGATGTTTGGGGGAAAAGAGCTTCGCTGTTGAGACTGTGCATGGTAGCATGAATTAAGGGTTTGTATGTGTTCAGGACTGTAAGCGGCACATGGCTTGAGCGCTGTGCTTCACTCGAGTTATGCTGCAGGACTATTGTGAATTTCCCATGTGGACACTGCTCTGGCTCATTAGCATATGAAGGTGACTGCCCTCAAAACCAGCCGCTTTGAACAGAGGGGTTATGTGAGCATGGAAATAATGCAGCTGAGCTTGATTCATCGGCTTTTTGGACCAAAGCATGTTACTAATGTCTCATGAAGACATCAAGGATCCATGTTAAACTGCAGAAAAGGAGCAAAATATGGAACCTTTAATGTAGTGTACTCTGTGTGTTCTTTGAGTATATTTATTTATTTTCTTCTTTTTATGTATCCTGTTTTACCACTTTGATCAACTGCTGTCTTCTTAAAGGTGCTTTATGAATAAACTTTACTTGACTTGACTTAGTGGCACAACAGAAGAGGAGGAATCAAATAATCCAGCCCAAATTTAGTCCAAACATCTAAACCTGCTGTGTAAATAGCAGAACACCAGCTGCAAGGCTCACACTGATTTAACGTGAATGAGAGCTGACGCTCTAATTAGATTGATTATTAACGCTCAAAATACATACATGATAAAGGCACATAATCAAGGCATCACTTAGGATCGCACATCTGCTGTAAAAACTGCATCCCTTGGATTCATATCTGCGCCCCGTGTTCCCTCTTGAAAACAGTCAAGTGCAGCATCAAGTGCTTTTATTGTACAGGAGCAGAAATGGGCGTCCATGCTTTGTGTTGACAAGTGGTTGACTCAAAGGCTGTGTAGCTATACTGAGCACTCTCTAAGTTAAATACAGTCTCTGGTCCGGAAGTGAAACCCTTCATTCACAGATGTGAATGAATGCGCCACTAACTCAGCTGTTTAAAGATGTTAATAAGCTCAGCTGAGTGAGAACAGACAAAAAACGCTGTGGAAAATCCCCCCAGCACCTCGCCAGTCTCTGACTCAGATTTCACTTTTAAAAAATTGTGTTGGTGAACATATGCAAAGTTTAAGGTTGAAAAAGCTTAAGAGTTTCTGAACTCTGGGCCTTTAAAAAAGGGTGTTGTATCTGTTTTTGGCACCTCAGAATTGCATATGTTCCTGAGTAGCCACTTTTGGATGCCAATATCTCTGAGGCAAATATTTCTGGCTGAATTGGCTTTCCCTGGTAATTTGGGCCCAGGCTTTCAGATTCTGTTATCAGGCCTATCTCTTCTTGTTTCTGAGTTATTGGTCTCCAAATTGGTGATGTTTATACACATTCAGGCTGGTGCATCCTCATCAAACCTAATCCATCCGATCAATCCTCGTTATGTCCATGACGTTCCCGAAGCCTCAAACCCGAGGATGATGAAGTCCCATCAGCTCATCGTAGTCACAGGGACACCCCCCCATCTGACACGAGCCCATTCACCGGTCACCACTACGCTCCTCCGGCTCCTGCGTGCCGCTGCTCCACAGAGCCCAGCCGGTGGGTCGACACACCGGTCATCACTCCCATCCTTCACAAGCTCTCAGGCCACCCTGCAGCCGAACAACGAACTAAAATGCCTTCTCTTGAACTTACTAGAACTAAAACAAACTTTTATCTCATTAGCTTCAGCCTCATCAATAACTCACCTCCGGATGATGTCATCGTGCATCAACCACGCTTCAATGATCCCCGTTAAAGGTAAAGTCTGAGCTAATCAATATTATCACTGCAAAACATTGATAAGTGGAATTGCATCTTATTCAACTGTACATCTTACATTGTTTCATTGTCTCACATGGTTCCGTATAACACCAAATTATATCAAATCAACCATATCGCCCTACATTGTATCGTATCATCGGCTCATCAAATCAAATTGATTTGCATCACATCTCTCTTTATAAATGGCTTGATATATTATCAATCATACATTTTACATTGTTTTATCGTATCCCATGGTTCTGTATAACACTAAATTATATTGATTCACATCGTTCTACTTTATATCGCATGGTTACTCATCAAATCATGTCAATCAAGGTGCGCCATTTCCTTATTAAATGGCATCATATCGTATGCAACTGCACACGGTACATTGTTTCATCATATCATATGGTTCCGTATAACACTAAATTATATCCAATCAATCCTTACCGCTCTACATCATACTGTTTCGTGGCCATCAAATCATATCAAGCGATCATATTTTTTATATAATGGCATCATATCTTATCAATCGTACATCTTACATCATTTGATCATATCACACCGTTCCATACAGGCCAGCTGACAGTCAGTAGCCTGGCTCTGATGCTGCTTTCCAGTTGTACTGGGAGATCAGGATTTCCGAGTTCCGAGTGGGAAATTTCATCTGGAACTCCCCTCAAGGTCAGAATTTCCTACTGGGAACTCGGGGGATCCTCACCACCCCCGAGTTGACAATTGAAGATGGCTGCCCCCAGTGTAAACAGTTATTAAGCTCCTGATATATTCCATGTCTTAGCACTTCTGACAAGAGTTTGTCGCACTAAGTCAGCCGTATGCATAGTATTGTTCAACTTATATTTATGGAAATGCTGCCATACTGTTATTAACATTCTTCATGTGGTATTCGTGAACAACGCAGGGCGTGCTAACAACAGCTAACACAACGGCTAACAATAGCCTGGTAGATCTGCACGTTTTCTCCGCAGATAACTCGGAGATGACGTCATTCCCACTTCCCTCTTCCCAGTTCCGAGGTTAATGGAACGCAGCATAAGTCTGACCCTCCGCTCTGGGGCAGCGGGCCCCTCCTGCTTCACCGTCACTCTCTCTCTCTCTCTGGTACCAAGTCTGTCCCTCCACTCCAGGGCAGCGGGCCCCTCCCACCCAGTCCTGGGCCCCCCCTACCCTGGGCCCGGGACAACAGACCCGTTTGTCCCCCCCATCAGCGGGCGTGGTTCTGTATAACACTAAATTACATTGAATCAAACTCTTTTCCTCCATGTAATATCGTATCGTTACTCATCATTCACGTCATATTGATTCAAATCATATCGTTCTTATAAAACCAAATCACATCTTCCATAAGGTTTCATCCTATCATACAATATCCCACATAGTATTCGATCATACCGTTCCACACATTCCACTTTGTATCATATTCTGGCACCAAGATGTCAGTGCCTGTGCCGACTACAGTCAACAATCATCGTGGGCCACCCAGTGGGGCTCCAGGCACCGGTATGTCATCATCGGCCATCATAGGGCTTATCTAATCGTACCGCTTCATACTTTTCACTTTCATATCAGATCCTGGCATCAAGATGTCAGTGCCCGTGCTGACTAAAATCAGCAATCATCAAGGTCCACCTAGTCGGGGCTCCTGGCACCGGAACATCATCATCGACCATCAAGGTCATATCAGTTGGGGCACCTGGCACCAGGATGCCAGTGCCCATGCTGGCTACAATCAACCTCACCAGGGGTCACTCAGCAGAGGCTCCTGCAACCGGGAAGTCATCATTGGCCATCAAAGGTCATATCAGTTGAGGCACCTGGCACCGGGATGCCAGTGCCCATGCTGGCTACAATCAACAATCATCGGGTCACCCCAATGGAGGCTCCTGGAACCGGGCCGTCATCAGTGGCCATCAAAGGTCATATCAGTTGGGGCAACCGGCACTGGGATGTCAGTGCCCTTGCAAGCCACCGTCATCAACCATACAGGGTAATACTGGTATGGGCACCTGGCACCAGGATGTCAGTGCCTCAGTTGGCTACTATAAAACTTATGCTGTCTCTTCAGTGTTCTTTGGGGGTTCTAAAATAATCAGCATCTTGGTTTAGAAAACTAAATAGAATTCGCCAGATCGTCTCGCTGGTTTTCAAAAAAATTTCGCCTTAGCTGAAAATAATTCGTAGAATCTTGGCACATTACAGACATTTATCCAGAATCGATCTATCAATTTTGACTGCCTACAAAGATTAGCCCGTCATTCTACCAGTCAATTAACAAAGTTCCATTGTTGTTCACTGCAAACCCTTTACTGCTTCTTAGTCATTCATATTGTTTTCATAACTCGCATCGCCGTTAACAAAAACATTCCTTCAATAGAATTTCATTGAAGTCAACATGGTCTTTTACACATCAAGCTTTGCTTTTGCTTAGAGTTAAGAACTGTTTAAAATATCATAGCCGTCCTCCTCTAAAAAGTGTATCCATCGACTTGTTGTACCCATCTTAAATCAGTTTACATACTACAATCCACCTATCATCTCACCCATCGATCTGCTCATCCATCAGTCATCCAGTCTTTAGAACTCTGTTAAATTGCCACTCAGTTCATGCTTTACTTTATGCTACATCAGGCTATTCTTTACCTCAGTCTCTTTTAACAACGAGTAATACTCCTTAAATAGAGCTCGGGACTACCCGCTCGTTACAATCACGTCTATCCCAATTCAGTTGCTCTCTCGTCATCTCAGTGTCTTTGTAACTGGAGGCTTTTAGGGGTTCATCGTGCCCGGGAGCTAAGGCAGATTCCCCGAGAAGTTTCCCCAAACCGTTGTCGGCATCACGTATCTGCTATGTCGCTTATTATCCTCTATATGTAATAAATAATTGTCAAATTCATCCTGTTGATGGTGTGGTCCTTACTCATGAAGTGGAGCTCATAGCAGAATTTCAGGAGCAGGACCACACCTCAACCACGCCTCTTCCTGCGTTCCTATAAATTCTGACCCGACCATTTCCTCCCTTTGTTTTGCTCACTCGACGCACCCCTCCCTCCCACCCCTTTCCTTAAACTTTCTTCTTCCTTCTTTCCTTAGGGCCTTATAAGGGGGTTTGTTGTGACCAGAAGCTGCGGCAGATTCCCCAAGAAGTTTCCCCAAACCATTATTGGCTTCACTTATCTGCTATGTTGCTTATTATCCTCTATACGTAATAAATAATTGTCAAATTCATCCTGTTGATGGTGTGGTCCTTACACGTGAACTACAGACTATTGATGCTGGATTCCTTCAATTTGAAGACAGGACTGTCTACAGGAGGGAACCTGACACTGCAGAGGTGGTGGAGCAGGAGATTCAGCTGTGTTGCTCTTGTGATGCTGTCATGGAGTTATGGACCAGTATCTCTGAGGAATATCTCCAGCACCTTGTTGGGCCTACACTATTAAGGATTAAGGCAGCTCTAAGGCCAAAGGCGGTCCAACCTTGAACTTGCAAGGTGTGCCTAATTAACTGGACTGGCGTGGCCGTTGGACGCCATTTTTCTCCGTAAATACAAGAAGCTGTTCTTATGGTGGCAGACCTTTGCAGGAGAGGGGCGTGTTGAGAAGAAGCTAATTTGCAGTTGAGGGCACACACAGGGGGCTCGTTTAAACTGATTGATCCTGGCCTTCACAGATCTAAAATCCTCCTCTGGTGATTGATTCACATCATACTTCGACCAAAGTGCAGCACAGGCTCTTCATTTGGAATAGAAAGCTGTGCTATAGAGTGGAAAAATCCCCCACTGTATTCCAAGACATTTTGAAAACTGACTTTGGCTGGGATCAAATCTTCCTCATCCTCAGCCACGGCGTTACCTCCTCTGTCTGTTTTCTTCTCAGAGATCAGCTGTTCAGATGGCACCTCTGGAAAATTCACCATGTGGGCAACTACCCATGGTCATGCAACTTTTTCTGCATAATTGTACTTAGTTGATACTATACTCATAATTGGATGATAGAAGTCGACATTTGAAAACCAAATTAAATAGGAAGAAGATGTAAAAACAAAATGATGTTTAGTGTAAATGATAGTTAAGATGTGTGCATTTGTGTAGAAAAAGTTGCACGACCATGGGTATTCCGAAGATTCAAAAGCAAGGCGACTGGACTGTGTAGAGTTTGTTGGGAAAAGCAAGTCCAGTTGCCTTGCTTTTGAATCTTCAGAATGACCATGACCTGGATGAATGAGAATCTACACAGACCATGGGTAGTTGCCCACATGGTGAATTTGCCAGCCAAAAATTGTCAAAAGTGTATTTTTTTAAAGCCGGAACCATTTTCAGGGTCCCATAAGTTCTAAATTAAGACCTCTGCAGAGTCAGGTCCCCCCCCTCCCCCGCAGACAGCCCTATCTTTAAATTGGAGGAATCAAGCATCAATATCCTGCTGTAAATGATTGTAGGCTGACACTGGTCCCCTGAAAACTGATTACTCTTTTTTTGTGCATAAAAACACCACTTTGGAGACCAATGACTCAGAAACTAGAAGAGATAGGCCTGATGACGAGGACAATGACTAGGAATGCAAATTTCACCCAGAAATTTGTGCTTGTCTCAGAGATATTGGCTTCCAGAATTGGCTGCTCAGGTACACATGTGAGTATCAAAAACAGGTCAACACCTTTTTTTATAGGTCCAAAGCTCAGACACCCATTAAAATTTTTCCACCTTAAACAAGATCTTTTAAATGAATCATCTATGTTAACATTCATTTTCTCATTAATCTCTGCTGGAGTCCTGATTCTGTTTTCTCTGATGATGCATTGAACACACTGGACAAACTGTGTTAATATCTCTCTGCATGATCATAGATGGCCTTGAACCCCTGGTTGCATGAGAGCCTTTAAATGGGTGTGTGTTTCTGCATGTTTTGGGAGTTTAGGTTGTGCAGGGGAGTGTGCACAGAGGGGTACTTGTGCTTGACTGCTCTGTGATTTGCCGTTTACCTTAAGGGTAGGATTTATGTTAAAATCACTGTGGACTGTGTAACAGTGAGTCTCTGTTGGTTTTATCTGGTTAAAGATGCTTGATATGGAAAAAATGGTCCTTAAATTTTGACTCTTGACTTACTTCTTTAAAGTTGTCTTTTTTTTTTAAGTCTTCAAAGAAGTATAAGAGCTGCCACCTCACTGTTTTATCTTTTTAAGAAGGAGTCACATTATGATATAAATAATAGTCAATGAATGAATATAACAATGACGAATCATTATTTCTATTAATGTGTTAACACATTGATACTTAACGGAAAAATTAGAATCTTTGTGTTTGGTTGAAGGGATGCAACAATATATCAATGCAGTCCACAAATTCAATGGCATAGATGACAAATTTTATTGTGAGAGCTTTGTTAAACTATGTCATCTTATGTTTTAAGTGTAATGGGCAGACATTAAATTGTATCATCCGTCTCTTTAAAAGCCAAAGTTAAAGCCTTGAAGCCTTTTCATGGCAGCCCCCCCCTCATTTATCTTATTCTTCCTCCACTTCACTGAACAGTAAAGCAAAGTCTGATCATATTTCACTGACTGATGTTATCAGCATCACATTAAAGCAAAATCATCCATGTTAAGTTAACAATATTTATGCTAAGAAGAGAAATGTTTGGCTATAATTAAAATCACTTTATAAATTCACAAATTCATAATCTGGAGTTATGAATTTGTGAATTTATAAATTCACAAATTCATAATCTGGGGGGGCAAGACAGAGAATAACCGAGAATCTCTCTGCAGAAAAGCCTGATAAAAGGAAACAAGTAAGCATTCTGCCACAGCATTAAAAATATTTATGTTTGTGAGAGAATGAGACATAATTAGCTCCAGTTGTTTCTGTGAAACTCCATTTCTGAGCTGAAGCTCTCTGAGCTCACGTGGAGCCTTTCAGTCCACACTGATGGATAAACAGCATGAGACCATTGAACAGAGCCTATGTTTCTGAATTGAACACTTTGCAAAACAGAGATGAAATGTTCGTGAAATACACTTTAGCCAGCCAGTACCCATATTTCCATATTTCCATTTTTTTTTTAATATTAATTCATATTTATATTTCTGTTTATATCTATCTTTTTTATATATATCTTTTATATACTATAAATGGTGCTACTGGAATGTTAATTTCCCTGAGGAGTCTTCATCAGGGATAAATAAAGTTCTATCTAATCTAATCTAATCTAATTTAATCTGATCTAATCTAATCTAATCTAATCTAATCTTTAATTTCCAGTAAATGCTCAGGGACTTGAAAAAAGTAGCAGAAACTGACTTGTAATCTGTGTTTAGGTCATTAAATCAAGTTCCAGCAGATCCATTTGGGTTTTGACAAATGTAAATGTTGGTAAGGGAACTTCTTTTGACAGTGATCTATAGCCGCCCTTTTTAGAACCCTCAGAACCCTAGAAAAATGTGGCCCTTTGGCAATGAGGAAAACTGAAAAGTGGCCCTCTTGGTGACCAAAGTTCCCCATCCATGAATAAAACAATCAAAAATTAGAAATAATAGAAATAATAAGCTTTCATCAGAATAAATGTTTATATATTAAAGCTCTAAAGCAAACAGTAAAGCTAAATTCAATGAGAGAAACACAAAACTAAACCAGATTAATGAAATCTGCAAGTATATAAACTGGTATATGATGATTTTTATTCTGTCTTAACTTTGTTTTGACAAGGTGGTGCTCAGTAAAATCCAGCTCATTAGCAGTTATGTCCATTTGATTCATTTTTCCTCCAAATGCATCAATAATCCATAAAATACTTTTACAAAAAGAATTATAGCACATCATATCACATAATTCCTGTAAAGAAAAAAATATGAAACACGTTTTTAAAGACTGTTTTAAAGATATTTCAACTGTTACCTCTGACAAGGAGATTGTATTTTTACTGCTGTCTGTCTGTCCGTCCATCTGCAAGAAAAATGGACTGATTTGGATTAAATTTTCAGGGAATGTTGTCCATGGCACAAGAAAGAAGTGATTAGATTTTGGTGCTTTTTTAAGGATCTATTATATTGTGTGATTGGGCAGTTTTCCACATATTCTCTTACAACTCTGCTGAGAAAAAGCTGTGGAGGAGAGTGTGCCCTGAGCTCTTCAAGTTCCTTTCCTTTGGATACAGATGCATTATGAGCTGAACTTCAGACTGATGGTCATTTCCAGATTCAGACACCTTCGGAGTTTCACAGATATGCTGTCTGGTGACGGCGTCACAGCCTGAGGCAGGAGATTCTCTGAATGCCACAGTCCAGTTTGGGTTTTCATGAGCCTGCTTCATGAAATCAAGTTGATTCTTCCTCAATGATCTGTTAACTTTATTTGCTGGAACACTAAATGCAAACTACCGAGGATCAGTCTTCTAATGCAGATCAGGGAGGTGACACGGGCGGCAGAGAGAGCAGCACATTTGTCATCTTTGAAAAGCTTTGTGCACTTAAGACTTTGTTCAAGTCAACTTCTGTGAATACTTCATGATACCAGCCATCTGAATAAAACATGGCTTCCAAATGAAGAGCTGGTGTGGATTGTGACTGCAGCCTCAGATGGCAGAGACAATGAAGAGTGTGCAGCTTATGAGAGAAATAATGGATGTTTGACTGGTTTAGTTCTGCAGTCATTGCAATGCCTCACTACTCCCTCCAGGATGACAGCACTGACTGCATACATTTGGTCATTAGGAGAAAGCTTAGATCATCAGCTTTAGTGATAGAACCAATTAAAAGTCTCAAACTTTCACAAGGTTAGGCCTGAAAGTCTGACTTTGTCTTAACAGATAAGGTTAAAAAGACTTGAAGGTGTTGCAGCATGTTTTATTGTTGAAGCTCAAAGATGAAAATGCTGAACACTTTTCACTGATTGATTCCAAATGAAAACTTTTATATTTTCAGAAAGTAGATTTGCTCTTCATAAAAGGTGACATTCAAACCTGCCGACCTTAAAGTTTTATTTTCAAACTTTTCCATTTAGGCATACAACAAAATGAAATAAAACTCTCAATTGATGCCGTACAGAGCTTTAGAGGCATCACACCAACCAGGCCAATGTCAACAGACTGATTGAAAGTAGATCTAAAGGGAAAATCAATTATTGAAAATGTTTCTGAAGGCAGATTTAGCTCACATGCTCACATGAATGGATCACCATATGGCTGGAGATGTACTTGCTGTTTGTCCTTGCGTTGGTGTTTGGTGTCATGAGAGTTTTTGTTTATTACTCGCCTGTGTGGATGCATGTTATTGGAGGACGCCACTAGAGGGCACAAAAGACCTCAGGCTGCATGTGCGTGCTGTTTTAGAACTGAACTGCAAACATGGCACGAATTCCAATTCTGCACACGATTTCTACAGTTTGGTCCTCAGTGAACTGATGTAACTGTCTGGAGGTTATGGTCGAATGAGTGACCGTGTTAACTGATGACTTCAGCCTGACTGTGCTGATAGATGTAGATGTAATTAGGTTCGTCACCCTAAGGGAAAGGACCCCTCTAGCTGAAGCAAGAGGGATCAGACCCTATTGTTCCTGTAGCTTTTCTTTCTTCTTATTATTTTTCACCTGATGACAGACAAATGGACTCGAGTCTTACATTTTTCATGTAAGAGAGAAGCACTGACAGCACACATGCACTGTGATTGTTACATGAGATGCTCAGGCATTATATGAAGAGCCAGACAGGAGACACACATAGCTCTTACCTTTTAGATTCACTTTGTTGATGCTCCACTCATAGTACACTCGGTCCGTCACCTATTATTGTCCCACACACAACACGGTACACACATATGTTCCTACTACACATCCGCATCCGTTACAGTGATGATCAGTGTATGTGATACAGGCACTACTTGAGTCTATAAGATTTAAACAGGACATTAACTTGCACAAATAATTTTACTTGGGAAAGGTTGCATTTCCCCAGCTCTTATTTCCTTCTAGAGTGCTTATTTTTAAAATATTTCGATATCTCTTGAGTTAAATGTTGTTATTATGTAAGTATTTACTGTGTGCTGTTTACAGAAGCACTTTGCACTGTTCATTCATACTGTATCTTTGTTTGCCTTTGTTAAGGTAACTACCTCTAAAAAAATACACTTTAAAGAAATGTCAGAAAGGCAGTTTGAGCCTGCAATTTAGATGTTGCAAAATGTTCCAAATAAACATATTTTTTGTATCAAACATGTCATTTCTTTAATGGTATGTAGCCTTTCCCATCTACCTTGGCCTGAATAATCAGACATGTAATGTTGTAATGGATAAATGAACAGATTTATGTTGGTTTAACCCATGTAGGCTAGTCTGCATGCTCTTTTTTGACATTGACCTTAGGAAGATAAGGTTTCTCTCTTCAAGATATAAACCTGAGTGCTTTTTGGGTGGGCTGGGGAACAATGGTGAGGGACTTGACTCGACATAACCTGTGACTCGACTTGACTTGACTTGCCCACAGCAGAAAAAACTTGGGACTTGCTTGAGACTTGGACAAAATGACTCGACTCGACTTGGGACTCGGATTGAAGGGACTTGGGCAATTGTCTGCCTGACGGTCAAATAAACCTTAATTTGACCCCCTAAACACGCTCAAAAACTCACAAAAATTGGCAGACACCTCAGATTCGGCAAAAAATTTCATAAAATGAAAAAATAAACCCCAACATGCCAAAATATGTGCTCTAGCGCCACCTAGGCATAATAAGGCACTCTAAAATGGCCCTCACGGCCAGTCATGCTGTAGAGAGATCAAACCAATTGCAAAACGTTCGTCTCATCAAGACCCACAAATCACGCACTGACACCCCTGACCTATCTGAAACAGGAAGCCAGCAATTTGCCCTCCAAAAAAAAATTACACCCAAATTTTGGTCCAAAAACAAAATGTATCTCTTCCTAGGCCTTAAATGGTATTGGCTTGACAGGCGGACAAATGACAAAGTAGGCCATGCTGGTCAAAAGATCTGAGGGAATTTGTTGTTTCTCAGACGGTTTCCAAATGACAAGCCCTCAAAGTTGGTCAACCCCAAAGAAGCCCAGCTCCTCCCATTCATATCAATGGAATGAAGTAGACACAGCTCCACACAACCTGTGGAAGTTAGGCCTCTACAGTAACAACCAAAGGTGCTACAACTTTGAAAATTACATGTTTAAGTCTGTGAATTTCTTTATATTGTCGACCATCTCATTTTCCCATATGTCTTCTTTGACTTCTTTTTGTTTTTCACCCTTATTATTGTTATATTGGTATTTTTGACTAATACACCTTTGCCTTACCAATGCATTTGTTCAACCTGAAAGTGTGAATTTATAAATAGATAAATTAAAAACATGTCCTCTTAAAGCTAGGGGAGGTTATTTCAGAAAACTAGCATGGACTCCGCCTGAGGGGATGTTACATTCTACTACGTGCCTGTGCATTGAATCAGAGTCAGTGCACGCTGGCAAAATGTACGAGCAGAAGGTGGG
>JBAMNC010002667.1:0-16087 GCA_037902135.1 Cetoscarus ocellatus | reverse complement strand
TAGCTGCTGATCATCGTGGCCATATGGAAATGTCTTTGCAGCTCACTCCAGCATCAAACTAGGACAATGCAGTGCACACTGACCTGTGAAAACAGCATTGGTGAATGGTCTGAGCCCTGACCTTGGGACCCAGGTTTTGGTGTCATGTGTCTGCTTGGAAACAGCGCCAGTGACAACTATCTGGTCTCACGTGCTGCACGCTGAGAGGAATAAGGTGGACTTGGATACAAAGCAGCGTAAGAAACTCCAAACTGCTCAGTTAATGGTTTCCAGGATGAAGAAGCACAGAAAAAGAACCAGAAAGGATAAAAAAAAAAAAAAAAACAGACTGAGAAGTTGCAATTGTGAAGGATATGTTCATGTATCTCGCTACTGTCCCACTTTCTATCAGACCCAACAGGAAGATACGCATCTGGAGGACTCATGGCCACACACACCACCAACTGGACTTTCTGTTTGTTCTCTGGGACTCCAACCAAAGCAGGCATAGGAGACAGCTGGGGCAGGTCAGAGCATTGAGCGCATTAAACACATACATAGGAGGAGATGACAAACCAGTTGTTACATACCAACAATATGTACAATTAACGGTAGATTTCAAAACACCCCCTAGGTTAACTCTGTGTGTACAAAGTGTTAATGTGACATTCCTTGTAGACTCAGGAGCAGAAGTCTCTGTTATCCAGACTAAATTATTACCTAATGCTAAAAAAAAAAACAGCCAAATTCCTAAAAACAATAGGTGCTTCGGGTGTCCCAGGTTTTGAACCAGTATCTGAACCACTAACTGTACGTTTTGGAGACCATATTGGAGAACACCCATTCCTTCTCTCTGATGTATGTCCTGTTAATTTGTTAGGCAGAGACCTTATGTGTGTTTTAGGCCTTAACATGCAATGTGATCCCTCTGGTATAAAAGTGATATGTGAAAAAGCTAGTCTATATCCTGTCCTTTCTCCTGAGGGTGATCACCAGTATTCTTGGGTCATTCAAGATACTGAAGTTATACATGACTTGTTTTCCAAAGTACCACAACTTTCAGAGACACTTGAATGTCTACGATGTGTGTCACATTTGTCACATAAAACGAGAGATTACATTTATGAAGAAAAATGGACTTCAATAAAGACAAAGACATTTTACGAATTAATACCGTTCTCATAGGATCAAAGTTTGCAGCCGCGATAGTAAACTTATCTGAAGCTCAGCATAAAATTTACTCAATGCATGATTCTGTCCCCCACATTCCTTTGGAAAAAAACCTCTGACTGCAAGTGGGTGGACATTGGCCCCTGGGTAAAAACAGTCTTAGCAGTGTCAGACTGGCAACATCAAACAAATGATAGATATTATTCCGTTTCAATGGAAACCTACTCATATCCCGTAAACATTACAGTAACTGCTGTACGAACAATGCATGCACAAACACCGCAATCCACACTGATGACATTAACTGCTGAAGAAGAAAGTTTGCTATCAACAGTACCGAATAGATGGTGGGCTAAAAGTAAATTTGATTTTGGACACATAAAAGGAGCAACACCTGTTGTTGTACGTCAAAAATCCAATTTTAGACCATGTAAGAAACAATACCCACTTAGTTATGAAGCTGTTGAAGGCATCCATTCTGTCATTCAGCCTCTCATAGAAAGAGGTGCTATCATGGAATATCCTAATTCACCATGCAACACCCCCATATTGCCAATTAAAAAACTGAATGATATTGGGAACCAGTTCAGGATCTGTGGGGACAAAGACAATACAACATCCAACCCCAACTGTACCTACTGTAATTACAGATGTCACAGGTCTCATCAAGTTCTTGTTAGTTTTCTGTAATTGCAAATGCATTTTTAAGTATTCTTGTTCATCTGACTCTCAATTCTGGTTTGCTTTTAGGTTCAATGAGTAAAGATACCCTTGGACTAGAATGCCTCAGGGTTTAACTTCTAGTCCTACCTTGGTTTATGCAGTTTTATCTTGGAATCTGTCACATTGGCCATTACCATGTGGCAGTAAACTCATTCAAATTTTCAATGACCTTATGGTTAACTAAAACAAAAGAAAACTGTCAAGAGGATACAATATCACTACTGTGTTTTCTTGCACGAAATGTCAGAGGTTCTAAAAACAAGTTGAAACTTATTTTCACGATCAATACGATAATCATATAATCACACCAGAGGGGCGCCGTTTGGGTCCGGACCACATTCAAATAATTCTGAAGGTACCAAAATCAAATTAGATGAAAATAATAAGAATAATATTTTTTTGTTTGTTTGTTTTAGCAGCCTATTGCTATCCATGGATTAGGAATCTTGTGGAGATCTCCCAACCCCTGTTAACATCACTCATGGGGGTAAACATCTGGCCATGACTGACTTACTGACTTGGACTACTGACGCTGACACAACTTTTACAGAATTAAAACAAGCACCGTCTTCCTCTCCTTGTTTAGGACTTCCAGACCTACCTCAACAGTATGGTGACACTGCTGCACTGGAAAAAACATTCTACCATCTATAACTCATGTCACTATAAAATGCTGTATAGCTTCATTTTTACTTCCTGCTATTGATGATAAGAATCACATTCCAGTCTAAATGTAGTTGATATGGTGTCAAAACCACGTGATTCATTCATTGACACACCCCTTCCAAACTCTCATGCTGTGTGTTTGTTGATAATTCAGCCCTGCAAAATCAAACAACTTGTGAATTTTGTGTCTCATATGCCATATGTACTGAACTAATTGAAAGTGCCAGACTTAAGAATAAACCTGTCTGCACAAGTAGCATAATTATTTACATTGACATGAGCTTTCATTCCTGGGGAAAAAAAAACAAAACATCATTGTCTGCACTGATTCTCAGTTATGCTTTTAGTATTTGCCATAATTTTCATGCATTATCGAAAAACTGAGGATTTTTACATCAACAAACAAACCAATAACTCATAGAACACCTGTCATTAATCTCTTGTCTGCCTTACTGTTGAAAGCATCTGTTGCAGTATGTAAATGCCGTGCGCAAACAAAATGACAGATTGAAATGCTGCTACTAAATCTAAATCCTAATGCTGCATAAAAAATTTCCCCCGTTTTTGCGAATAGCTCTTTCTGTCCATGATAACGTTCACTCTCACATATGTTACTTTTGCTATAAAAAACAGCTATTTCTCAAAATTTAACACAATGGAAGGGAAAGGGATTCACAAAATTGACGTCAGGTTTATGAATTACATCCAACAGCCTTTTACTTCTTTTGAAACCCATATTTCCATTTTGGATAGCTTGACTCATGGTTCTGTCCATGTCTCAAAATGGGGGATGTCAGAAAAAGTGACTAAATCATGGTATGCTCCAAGATTTTAAGGTTTTCTTTTCCAGTTTGGTTAAAATTTCTGCAGAAAAATGTGTAATCTGTGCTACAAACAATATTGGCAGAGGTATACAGATGCCCCAGCCAGCCCATCCTACACCTGAGGGGCCTTTCGAACATTTAGTGATGGATTTCCTTGAACTTGCTACATGTAATAGATACAAGTATTGCCTTGTAATTGTTGATATGTTTTACTTGGATTGAGAGTTTTCCATGTAAGTATGCAACAGCTGTTTCAGTTTCAAAGGCATTGCTAAAGGAAATAATCCCACACTGGGGACTTCCATCAAAATTTGGTAGCGATAATTATTCACATTTTGTTAATACCGTAATTCCAAATCTATCTAAAAAACCTGCAAATATTAAAAAAAACAAAAAAACAAAAAACAAACAAAAAAAAAAAAAACATTGTGCTTATCATACAGCAAGAGGAAGGGGTGTATGAACAGGTAATCAAACTTTAAAGACAAAACTAAAAAACTCATGGCAGGAACAAAAGAATCATGGGTTGAAATTTTACTTCTTGCATTGATGTTTATGAGAGGCCGTCCACATAGAGCAACTGGGCTCTCGTCTTATGAAATACTGACAGGATGAGAATGATTAACACTTTTTCCCTCAAGGTAAGTTAACATTGACAAATGATAAAAATATGGTTCAATGTTGTTCGTACACTCAATAATTGTCTGAAATCTGTATTTCCTCAAGATAAAAGCTGCCCTCCCTGAGCCTGTGAAGCTCCATAGCATCGAGCCAGGTGGCTGGGTTGTGGTCAAGGCCTTGACAAGGAAAGACTGGCATCAACCCGAGTGAGCCCATACCAGGTGATGCTGACAACTCCAACTGTTGTCTGAGTAGCTGAGAGGGACACCCGGATTCATGCATCCCAGTTTCAACCATTTACCAACAATACACCTACAAACCTACAGGCCCCAACGTGGCAAAGGGGTTTCTGATGAATAAAACCAGCTATCACCTCAGTGCTACTGTTTTGGAAAGACTGGAAATCGCAAATTAATGGACTAAAAGTCCACTGTCATCGTGGATGAAAGATACAGAGGAAACAGTGGCATTGGCATGTCACCAATAAAGACTCAGGACAACCCAAAGAAGAGGATACCACTGTCAATAAATATCAGTAAATGACCCAACTGCTTACAGCCTGTCAGAATGGACTCCTGGAAAACCGTGCAGTACAAGCGACTTAAATGAAGCCAATGTTAATAAAAATCTATGATGGTATTACTCTGTCATCCCAAATTAGTTTTTCATGATTTTGTTTTTAAGTTCAACCTAAATCAATTATAATGTTTTAATAAAGGCGATGGTTTCTTTCAAAAAATTATATTGACACTTTGTGTCAAAATGGGGGAACTGTGAGGAATTTTTTGAAAAGCTTTATTTAAACTCAGTGAGTAAAACAACACCAAGGTCTGACATCTGTTTTTAGACAACTTTTGACCCCTTTGTAAAACAGGTGGTGGGGGTGGTTTTCAACAGGGTGTGAAATTTTACCTGTATATGGTGTCCTGAGGTCTATCCTCTCTTGAACAGATGCTAAATATACATATATTGTGTCATGTGATTCTGTGAGAGCTGTATTTAAGGTTGGTGAACTGTCTTGTCTTCAGAGGACACCTCTCCAGGTCTCCTCTCCATGCCGCATGTTTTCTGAGATAAAGGAACCGTGATCCATAACATCGAGTCTCTTGTTTTCTTCTTTTTTCTGGTCAATTTTCCATATTTAGAGAGGGACAAAACTCACAAGCACAATGTAGGAATATTAAAAAAAAAGAAAAGCAGACAATAAGCAATAAAAGCAGTAAGACAAGAAAACAATAGAAGTAAGAAAAGCCATAAAATGAGGTAAGAAATTACTGAAAAAATAGAACTACAAACATAAAGAGGAGATAAGACAACAAAATAGGCTAAAATTAACCTATGAAAATAACTCAAATACAACATGAGACAAACAGATAAAACAATAGGCATAATGTAAAGCAATGCAGTATAAAATAAATATAATGTGAATTATAATTAAGTAAGGACACTAATATGTAAAAATAAAATATAAAAGCCAGCAACAGCAAAAGAGGATGGAGCTAAAAATAAAAACAGCTGAAATGAAAGGATCAATAAAGACACATAAAAAGACAGCAAAAGAATAACATGAAAAAGATGACATCACATAAAAGTAAGTCTGTAAGGTGAGTTTTTAAAAGCAAATTACATGATGTGACTGATTTTGCATGCTTTATCACCTCAGGCAGGTTTTCCAAAGTTGAAGAGCTCTGATGGAGAAAGCTCGATCATCTTTAGTTTTGAGCCTCAACTTTGGAACAACCAGGAGGCCCTCACCCCAAGATCTGAGGCTGTGAGCTGGCTCATAATTGATCAATAGCTTTGAGATACAGCAAGGAGCCAGGCCCATGAGAGCTTTAAAGTAACCAATAAAGTATTAAAATTGATTGTAAACATCTTGGGGGTAGGTGTATAACATATAAGAGGGAAAACGAAGGAAGAGCAATGTTTGTTCCCTAAAACCAAACACCAGACAAAAATTCTAATTTACACTTTTTACTACAAAACAAAGGAACAAGAGATTTATGAAATAAACTGAAAAAGTAAGTTTTAAACAAACAGGGTACAAAAACAAAAGGCAGCTAAAGCTTACATCAAACTAAGGAATCACCCAAAAATTAACTATTACAAAAATGTACAAACTACCAATTACATGGTTAACAAATTCATAAAGACAAGTTTGGAGGCTGAGAGAGATGAGGTGCTGCTGTCAGAAACGCCACTGTCTGTTTGCTGGCTGAGACTTTTTGAATTGACAGCCATCAGCTCTTGGGCCAATAGGAGGACCACTTGGATGCAGCCAAAGATCCTCCTGCTGACAGAGCATCCACTCACACACATGATCACACACAACAGCAGAAAGCAACTCCACAAATATACAGCATAATCGCGATAATATGACCAGGGCCGTAACAATGCCATGTAGACAGTCTACTACAGCAGTGAGGCTACTTGAGGGGTCTTCAGTTCACAGGGGAAGGTATATATGTGTGTCGTCTGCGTAGCAGTGAAAGATGACTTTGTGGCACTAAATTATTTGGCCAAGGGGCAACATATGAATAGAGAATAAAACTGGACATAAAACAGAACCTTGCGGAACACCATTGGTAATGGTAGATGTAGATGAGGAGTGATTACCGATAGCGATAACAAAGGTGAAAGATGTGACTGAAACCAGCTAAGTGCAGTATTATAGATACCCTTCTAGCCTCTAAGATGTTCAAATAAAATTAAATGAGCTACTGTATCTAAGGCTGCATTGAGATCTAAAACAAATGAAATTCAAATCAGACCATGTTTTCTGCTATTATTGTTGATATGTTTGTTGACTAATTCATGGCAATGTATATGAGACTGACCTGTGCTCTTTACCCTAACCTTTGAGATTTAGTTTCTATCAAGACAATTGATCTCCACACAGGAGAGTCCTAGAATTATTTGATATGTGGGGAGGTATGTTGGGAGATACATCATACATCAGCACATTGGGGGCTCTAATTTCCTGGCGCAACTCAGGGTGGTGCAGCCTGGCGCACCCCGCGCAGTAGTAATTTCATCCAGCGCACCACCATGCGCAGCCAACTTGGCAATTTGGTAGAGAGATGGGTGTGACGGCGCACCAGGGAGAGGTGTCGAAAGATTCAGCTTGGCGCAGTGACAATTCCGTGCCAAAAAAACGCGCGGAAGGTGCGCTGAAAGCTTGCCAGCTCCAACCTGGTCTATTCTTGGCGCAGGCGAAGCGCACCCCGTGCAGTGGTAATTTGTCTGACAGGCGCGCTGTGCGCACACGTCACCCAAACCTCTCAGGCAGGTATCCAGAGTGTCAGGCACATTTCAATGCAATAAACAATCACAGCAACCACTATTTAATGTAACCGTCCGTCGAGTTCACATCTCTCAGCCAACCACAAACAGCCACATCATTCTCTCATCTCATAAAATTCAAAAGAAAAGAAAAAAGAGAGACACTCGCTGAATAAATGTAAGTCACTCAGTGTCTTAAGGATTTACCTGTGATTGCCCATATTTCTCTGTCTTAATCTTTGTTCTTAACGTGATCTAAAAAGATGGAGAACATTATTGCAAGGAGGATGAGGAGGAGATATCGGGGGAATATTTAACCAAAGGTTCTGCAATTTGGCAATGACAGACCAGGAATGCAGGTGGATAACAAGCATGATGAATGGATTAGCCTGCTGCTGTGTTTAAATGTAATTATCACTTAATTTTGTACTCATATTTATGACACAGGAACAGATTACATCTGTCCCGCGTGGTGGTCCACACGGTGATGCGCATCGTGGCCTCCAATGCGTGGCCCGGTGGCCCCTGTGCTCTCCCAGTTGCTGTAAAAGTGACAGCAGCTCTGACCTTCTTCTCCACCGAGGTGAAATTGTAACTCTGCCTCGCCCGCGGCGCATTTTAAGGCGAGGAGAGGCATTCATTTGATTGGTGATGATTACACTCTGCTGTGTTTAACCCACTCACGCTTACTCTCCTCCCTCTCTGCTACTTGCGCCGGTGGGTAGGACGGAGGGGTGGTTGCGCCAGACTGCGCCGTGCACGAAACTTGCAAAATGCCGTGGACACACCCCGTTGGCGCAGCGTAGGGCAGGTGTGCCGTCTACGGAATTAGAGCCCTTGATCTTAAAAAAAGGAAATTTTCCTTCAGAAAATAAAACTCTCATATTCTGAGATCCAAAGCCAGAACATCATGTCTTCTATAAATTGACAGCAGTGGTGACACAGCACAAAAGGGTACATTAAATGTTTTAAGTAGGTAAAAACTGTCTTTTCCAGAACATACTGGTCAAATTTAATTAAGGTTTGGAGTTTGAATTTATTCAGTAAAGTCACTCTTTCCTTTAACAGGAGAAGCATTGTTCTTAAAAATGGTTTTGTTTTCTTTATTGTTTAATTTCAATATCTCATATAAAACAGAGATAACCCCTTAGAATAGGGTCCATGAAATGTCACAAATTCTGACTTAACACCAGTAATGTTAACTTAAGCCTGATAAAGCATGATTAAGCCTGATATAGAGTAAGTTTGGTGATGCTGGGGAATTATGGGGAAGTTGTGTAGATACTTGTAGGGACAAAACAACAAGAAAAATACCCTTAAAACCACAAAAAATACCTTCCGTCTTCCCTTTTCATAGTTTCATAATTCTCTGGGGGCCAGATGGGAAGCTATGAGGGGCCTGATGTGGCCCCCAGGCCACCAGTTGATGATCATTGGTCTAGGCTCACTTGGGGAAGGAGGCCTTAAGGTGCATTCACACTGAACCTGGGCGACCACTCTCCATACAAAGTCAAAGTACAGCCACGATGGGGCAGGGTCAATGTCATGGAGGCAATCTGGGGGATTTGGTCGCACTGTCAGGTCACTTTCGACCCGTGACAGAATTGTTTCTATTCTGGCTCACATTAGAGTGACAATCCATGTCCAAGTGGGAACATTAGTTAGTGAGTACATTAGTTCCGCCTGGACAGGACCACAGAAAACTCCCTACTTGAGCTGACAGACGATGCTTGAGCAGGGCACTAAATGATATGATATGGTTTCCATGAAACTCAAGCAGGCATGACGTCACTGAGCGATGCAACGGTGACAAAATAAGCTATTTATAGACACGTGATGCGACTTGGATGAGCGACCCAATCTCGGTTGCCAAGTTGCATTCAATGTGAATGCACCTTTAAAGTGACTGCCGCTCCAACACAATACCTCAGAAAGAATGAGAACAGATGATCAAGATTATCAGGAGTACTCATTATGCCAAAACTATATATTCTTTTAACATTGTCGATTTTGAGCATACTCTAGCAGTCATCAAAGGAAATATCTGAATTTGAGTCAAAGTAAAATTTGATTACTGTAAGACAGGATACAGTTTTCATTGTGTAGTCTGACACGACTCTGGAATACACAAAAAAAGCATATTCTGGGACAGTCAGTATAGTCAAATAATTGATTTATGAAAACATGACTCTACTAGCATCCACAACCATTTGCTTGCAAACTTTATTTCCGTGGAGAGAATGTGTATTCAGCTGCTGTCATGACATCTTGGGCTCTAATTTCCTGGAGCAACTCAGGGTGGCGCAGCCTGGCGCACCCCCCGCAGTGGTAATTTTGTCCGGTGCACCGTCGTGCGCAGCCAATTTGGCAATTTGGTAGACCGGCTGCGCCGAGATGGGTGTGACGGCGCACCAGGGGGAGGTGTCGACAGATTCAGCTTGGCGCAGTGACAATTTCATGCCAAAAAAACACGCGGAAGGTGCGCTGAAAGCCCGCCAGCTCCGACCTGGTCTATTCTCGGCGCAGGAGAGGCACACCCGGGCAGTGGTAATTTGGCTGACAGACGCACAAGGCGCACACGTCACCAAAACCTCACAGGCAGGTATCCACAGTGTCAGGCACATTTCAATGCAATAAACAATCACAGCAACCACTATTTAATTTAACCGTCTGAACCGGCACATACATTTGTATCTATATTAATTGTCCTGTCACATCTGATGTCAGATCAGAGACGTTTGTCATAACTAACGAGTTCACATCTCTCAAGCCAACCACAAACAGCCACATCATCCGATACGGAATATCCGGCTTCTCTCATCTCATGAAATTAAATAGAAAAGAAAAAGAGAGAGACGCTCGCTGAATAAATAGTGTCTTAAGGATTTACCTGTGATTGCCCATATTTCTCTGTTTTAATCCTTATTCGTAATGTGATCTAAAAAGATGGAGTACATTATTGCAAGGAGGATGAGGGGGAGATATATTTTCACCTAAGGCGCTGCTTTTTGGCGATGACGACCAGGAATGCAGGTGGATCACAAGCAGAATGAATGGATTAACCTGCTGCTGTGTTTAAATGTAATTATCACTTAATTTTGTACTCCTATTATGACACAGGAAGAGATTACATCTGTCCCGTGAGGTGGTCCACACGGTGACGCGCGTTGTGTCCTCCGATGCGCAGCCCGGTGGCCCCTCCCGCTCTCCTAGCTGCTGCAAAAGTGACAGCGGCTCTGACCTTCTTCGCCACCGAGGTGAAATTGTCACTGCGCCTCGCCCGCGGTGCATTTAAAGGCGTGGAGAGGCGTTCATTTGATTGGTGAAGATTGTACTCGGCTGTGTTAAACCCACTCAAGCCTACTCTCCTCCCTCTCTGCCATTTGCGCCAGTGGGAGAGACGGAGGCGTGGGTGCGTCTCCTGCACCAGACTGCACCGTGCACGAAACTTGCAAAATGCCCTGGACACACCCCGTTGGCATGGCGCAGGCGCGGCACAGGGCAGGTGCGCCCCACCTGCGCCTGGTCTACGAAATTAGAGCCCCTTCAGTCTATGGCACAGTAGTACATTAGAAAGCGTTGCAGTGTTAAATGATAGTTGTGATACATTTGTAGGCTTAGAAACATAAAAAGATGAAGACAGACAAAGATGGAGAAAACTTTTGTTTTGTATGAATTAATTCGTTGCCTTACAAAGTGTGGGCTGTGACCCTCTGTTGGCACTGCAGGTGGGCTCTGAAAGGTGAACCACAATAACTGGAAACTACAGCTTAAATGAAACCACACTTCTAATCATCATAAAATGTTGATTACAGCTTTCAAGTTCCACAACTAACAAAAAAAACAGCTAAGAGTGTTTGCTTGTAAATTAACTTTAATTTATTCCATATAACAGAGTTAGTGTTACAGCTCTCATGGTGTTAAATTATCTGGAGACATTTCACTCAATATCTCATTATGGTTCTTGTTTTCTGATTTAAAGTATTTATTTATGCTTTCAAAGGCACAAGAGGTATGAAATAACCTTGCAGAGCAGATGGACCTGCCTGATTCATTGTCTGAAATCCTGCATGTCCATCTTGCTAACCTCCATTATCCAATGATTTCACGGCAAAATGCCCAATCGGGGAGGAGAGGCGGGAGATGCAGACGTTATGACAGCAGGAAGTGACTCATGTTTGAAAAGAATGGCGGCGTGAGAAGCGGTCTCCGTCGGTGTGGCAATATCTGCAGTTTTATCAGAAATGGACTCATTTTCTTCTAAAAGAAGACAAAGGAACGTAACATTAACCTCTGTTGCGGGAAATCATGTTTTTGCTCTTCTCTCGACCAGGGATCACTGCTGGGAAACTGGAAATGAGGAAATGCTGTGCGAACAATGCTGGTACTATGATAGCCCTGAGTTGTGATTACTCAGCGATACCTGGCAAAATATGCTCTCCTCAAAAGTTTACCGGGAGAACTTGGTGGGTATCGCCTTTGACAAGGTTCATGTCACACAGAAGTAGTATATAATACATCTGTGTGGTATAATTTAATTTAAGACGATAGTCTAAGGACTGAAACGTAGTTTAAGATAACGGCTAACAACAGGGTGTGGCTGCTACGTCATACTGTGGCTTGATATGGATTGGTCTGTGAAGACTGTGATGAGCAGAACGATCGTCCAATCACCAGCTACAGTTGTTTTCAAAGGTTCCGCCATGTTCGAATGGCTCTTTCCAGATGGACTAGTGAAATATTTCCTTGACGGATATATGGGACTGTCCGTCTGGCATGTCAGGTTAGGTTTGAAAGGCACAAAGAAACAGATTGTGGAGTCAATGAATCTGTAAAGTATAGCAGGAAATAATCATGCATGTTATCTTGAGACACTTTACAAAGGAGTAGGTCAATTGTCATTCTCTTCCTCTTTTTTTTTTGTTTTATTTATTATTATTATTTCAATGTATTTTATTAATCCACACCTAACATGAATCCAACATGAAGTAAAGCACTCCACCACCTTTGGCAACAAACTGCAGTGGCAAGAAACAACCCTCTGTTTAGCAGGCAGGAAATCTTGGGCAGAACCAGACTCATGTTGAACAGACATCCTTGCTGTGTTTAGAGAAGGGCCATCGGGGACAAAAATGAGAATTCATGATAGTGATACATTTGTGGATGCCCAGACCAAAAATGATCCCTTATCAAATTTCTCCATTGAATAGAAATGTGTTAATTGATAGCCCTCTGAAATGCAGCATCTATTTTCAAAAGGTTCCCCTTCTTCATATGGTTGTAAATGTAGTTATAATGGTGGTATTAGCAGTAACAACCATGGATTGAGAGACCATTCTGATGTTAACAGCTGTAATGATCAAGAAGTGGATTGGACTGATGAAGGAATCATAATGCATGTTCAAAAGGAAAATATTCAGAGAACATATAGGAGCAAAACTAAGTGCTCAAAGTGAAAACGGAAGGAGTTTATATTTTGAGTCTCATGTTATGGGGGGTAAGGGTTTGGGGGGTCCCAGATAATCTTCTGGTTTCAAAGTGGGCTGCAGTGTACTCAGGTCTGGGATAGGCTGATTATTTATTTATTGGCATGCAAGCCTTACTCTTACCCTGGTACAAAAATCTTTCAGCACCCGATAAAGCTGCTAAACATAAATGAAGACGGTGAAAACACCACTGCCTGATGTTAATGTCACAATCTGATACAGAATGTCTGAAGGGATGTACACTCTGCTGTCGACTGCACTTTCCCATTAGCAGTGACACAGATCATCATGTATACTTGTTGGGAAATCTTGTTGGCTGGCCATTTTGCAGACCATCCGACAGCCAACAAAGGCTTCTGACTTTCACTTCACTCTTTTGCAAACTCATTAAATGTCCTTGCTCATTTGCCTTTAAAAAATATTTTCAGCTTTATCCATCATTGTCAGCTTCTATAGCTAAGCCTAAACCATTGTATTTGACAGATGTATGGTGAAGCTGATCCCCACACTATGTGGTTTTGGGGTTGATACCATTTTTGCAGTTAAAAGCCATTGCACTCACTGCATCAGATCAGCTATGGGACTAACACTTCAAGGTGGAAGTTAGATGTTGTCACTCCAAAAAGTTCTTTTTGGGCCTGCTTAGACAGTTTTCCTATTAATGAAAAAAAAATCCACTCTTACCTTTATCAGACCCCCAGGGAGAGAAAAATAGGCTTTCCCTTTGAGTCTGTGAGTTTTCTCTCCTAGGTCACATTATCTTTTTCTGATCATTGAACTCAGACTCTCACCAGTTCTTCTCTACACCTGACAACTGTTACAAGAGACTTATAATCAGAGCAGGGTCGGCACACTTCACATTCCTTGTTCTGTTCAATGAAAACAAGTAAAGTCACACAACACAAGGCTTATTTTGACTCAGGGTATGAAATCTTTGTTGCTTACTATTCTCTTAGATATTTAAGATACATTTACACCAGAGACTTGAAGGCTGATGACTTACCACGCTGTAGAGAGGAAGTAAACAGAGGAAGGAAAAACATTCTCCTTTGTTAGGGGAAAGTGTTTTGACTTAAAGTTTTTTTTTTTTTTTTTTTTACACTTCGGTGCCAAAGTCATTTATTACTATCAATTAATTTACTTAATTTTTTTAAATTGTTAAAATTAGCTAAATTAGGCAGTGAGAATTAATAATTTTAGGGCTAAAATAATTGTATGTGTCAGGCTAATTCAGGGCAGACTTTCAAATTACTTTGCACTCATATTTTCAAAGACGCAATCAAAGCGATTAAGACATGTTTATAAAAAAGAAATGGATCCAGAAATGTTGGCAGCAATATCACATCGCAAAAACTGCCAATTTGCTTAAATAATGTACATTTATGTTTTGGCATGATAGACTCTTGCACAGTTTTATGAACATTAAAAACAGTTTAATGTTTTGAATAGAGTAAATTTTCATAGTTTACCTCAAAATATTTAATACTATGCATATAATAGGCTACATACGAGCTGTGTGTTTATCTTTTACTTCGAATGATCATTTTCAATAATTATTATAATTGATTAATACATTATATGAGAATATTTTAGTTTAGTACATCTTTAATAATTTGTCTGCCAAACTTAACTGACATGAACAACAGTCTGTAAGGGTTCCAGCTTCCACCAGTGGTGCAAGGGACATGGGGTCAGCACAGCATGAAAAAAAAAAACTTTGACCCCCTGCAAGTCAAAGTTGAATAGAAAATAGACTGTTTTAAAATGTGACACACATGACTTTTATTGTTTTTTGTACTGTACTTGCATGATTTGATTGCAAAACATGTTCAAATTAAAAATGACTATTTCAAGTTCTATGGTGTGAACGGGACATCCCAGTGGGACCTCAAAGGCTCCCTGTGTGCTACCCTGTTGGCTACTCCTGAGGTAGATGTTTGATTGAATGTAACTAACACAGGCTGGGTCACTGCTTTGGTACACATGACTGAGTCACAACTGAGTCCCACCAGCGGCATTGGAATGGGTTTGAAAGGGGGATTTAACTGGATGGCATCTAAGGCCCTTTTATTTGATCTGAATGTGTTTTCTGTGATTAGATTGCAACCCTTGAACCCTAAAGGTTTTATCTTTTCCCCCTTCTTACATGCACATGAAATCCACGATCGTCACTTCCTGGTGAGCGTATTTGTCACTTCCTCTTTTGCATTGATAGCGTTGTTTGTAGTGTGGTTCTGCTTTGCTAACCCTAATTACAACTACTTGATATTTGATATTTAAGCCTTGATCACACTTGTTTTGTTTGATTAAGTACAATCAAATGCATTAAGGTTAAGTAAAAGCACTTTTGCTTCTCAGGCGGAGTAAATTTAGTTTGATTCTCTTCTGCTCCTGGTTTAGCTTAGCTTAGCCTACCCTAGCCTAGCATTTAGCTGCTGAGTATGACTTCTCTCTTTCTCTCTCCTCTGCTGCTTTCTCCTGCACAGTGTGTCAGACGTTCAGTTACCCCTCATCCTCCTTTAGTGATAATAGTAGTTGTATAAAGTGTACCATGTTTTCAGCTTTGGAGGAGATGGTCACCAATCTGGAGAAGTGGCTCCGCACCCCTGAATCTAAACCTTCTTTGCAGCCATAGTTGGCCAGCAGGATGAAGCTGGTGCAGGCTGTGCTAATGTTAGCTTAGCTTCTCCCCCAACTAGGTCACTGTCTGAGGCAAGCATAGCTGTAAGTCGAAGACCCACTTGGAACTCCACCAATCAACTCAAGCTGCACACAGGCTTTCTCCCCTCTACGGCACACCCACCGGGGTTCAAACTCTGATTACTGGCGACTCTATAGTGAGAAACGTGAAAGAAGCGAAGTCAGCAGGCATAGTTAGATGTATCCCAGGTGCCAGAGAGGGTGACATTAAATCAAATTTAAAGTTGCCGGCAAGAAGTAACCGGATGTTTGATAAGATTATCATTCATGTTGGCACGAATGACTCCCGGCATTGTCACTAAAGTTAATATGGCATCAGTTTGTGCATTTGCTATGACGATATCGGATACTGTAGTTTTCTCTGGCCCCCTTCCAAATCTGACCAGTGATGACATGCATAGCCGCATGTCATCATTTAACCACTGGCTATCAAGGTGGTGTCCAGCAAACGATGTGGGCTTCATTGATAACTGGACATGTTTCTGGGGAAAACCTGGTCTGATAGGAAGAGATGGCATCCATCCTACTTTGGCTGGTGCATCTCTTTTATCTCGAAACATGGCAGAGTCATACTTATGACCTCTCAGAGATGAGACCATGTTGCCGAGCTGCAGTCCTCCACGCTCCTCTGCGCTT
>JBAMNC010002666.1:0-16119 GCA_037902135.1 Cetoscarus ocellatus | reverse complement strand
TCGTCAACCAGACACAAACTCATGAGCTCACACTTAAGCTATGTGAAAATCAAGTGTATAGATGCCCTTGTACAGGTTTTATCACCTCTGAGCCAAACGAATAATAATCAATCTGTTTCCTTTAAATAATTCTAAAGCTGTTTCTAAGAGTGCACTATTGAGCTGCTTCACTGATGTTCAGTTTTGAAGAAGTTATTTAAAGCAGCAAAAACAATGACTTTATTTGCTCATGATGCACCTTTTTGCATTTGTGAGTTCCTGTTTTAACAAATGAACAAAAAGTTCAGGTCCAGCTCTGTTTTCTGGAGTTCACTTTGAAAGTCAAATGAGTGTACTAAGTTTGTGTTGTTCCCTTTTGTCAAACACCTTCTTTGTCCTACCTTGTCCTCTCCCCCCTGAGCTGGCAGCCCCACCCCAACACTCCCAACCGTCACTTGTCCCAACCCATCCCGCCCCACCCTGCCATAACCAGACCCCAACCCTTCCAGTGGACCACACTCCTCTACTCTGTCTGGGCATCGTAGTTTGCTCCACCCGCCTTCTTTAGATCCTCACGGATGCTTTCTTCGTCCAGATCCTTCATGTCGCTGATCATGAACTCCTTGGCAAAGTTCTGCAGGAACACAACACATGATGAGGTGAAGAGGGGTTCTGGCAAGAGGTGTTGAGCAACCAAATTTAGGGATTTCATAACCTACATTCCATAATATAAGCAAAAGATTCTGAGGATCTGGAGATATCTCTGCAGGCAAGGAGCAAGGCAAAAACTATGTTGAATGCCTGTGACCTTCAGTCCTTCAGGGGGCACTGCATTAAAAACAGACATCTTCCTGTAAAGGACTGTATCACGTGGGCTCAGAAACATTTTAGAAAACCGGTTATCACAGTTTGTTGTTATCTCTACAAGACCAAGTTAAAACTCTGTCATGGAGAGCGAAAGCCAAATATCAACAACACCCATGCAGCTGGCTTCTCTCGGCCTGATCTCATCTGAGATGGACTGACGCAAAATGGAAAAGTGTGCTGTGGTCTGAAAAGTCCACATTTTAAATCGTTTAAAGAAATTACTGGCGTTGTGTCCTCTGGGCTAAAGAGAAAAAAATGACCATCCAGACTGTTATCAGTGCAAAGATCAAAAGCCAGCATCTGTGATGGTATGGAGGTGTGTAAGTGGCCATGGCATGGGTAACTTGCACATCTGTGAAGGCACAATTAGTGCTGAACTTGTACATCAAGCCAGAATAGAGAAGAATTCCTGCTACAAAGTTTCAACAATTGGTGTCCTCAGTTTCCAAACACTTACTGAGGAAAGGTGATTTACTTCAGTGGTAAACATGCACCTGTCCCAGATTTTTTGGGACACGTTGCAGGCATCACATTTAAAATGAATAAATATTTGCAAAAAACAATTAAGTTTAATAGTTTGAACATTACATATCTTGTTTATGTAGTGCATTCAACTGAATGTAGTTCAAAAGGATTCACAAATCATCTTATTCTGTTTTTTATTCATGATTTTTTACAATGTCCCAACCGGCAATCCCCTCAGAGCCCTGCGGACCAGGACGAACTGGTACAGGAGCAGTTTCTTTCCATCTGCAGTTACTATTTTAAAAAGTTAAACGGCTTCACTAACCATTTGCACAACTGAACAGTAGCCATGCACAAAATAGTTTCACTTTCCACCCATCAGTTGTAAATATTCCTGGATGTTTGTATATGTTCCTGATAGACATTTTGTATATATGCTGCATTTATTAAGAGTTAATTTAATTTTTATTTCATTTTAATTTCATTTAATCTTATTCTCTATTTCTATTTTTTTATATATTTTTTAATTCCTTTGTACTACAGAAAACAACTGCTGGAGTCAAATTCCTTGTTTGTGTCCCATACTTGGCAATAAACACCGATTCTGATTCTGATTCTGATAAATAAAGCTTCAATGTGATATGAACCAGATGTCGAGGTGAGCGAGCAACATAAGCTACCGAACTGTTCATGCTAAAGATAACCCCGTTATTCACAGAATTATTTTAAAATCACGAAGAACTTTGAGTGCACAAATTTATGACAATCAGATAGTGAGTTTTGTGTGGAAAAATCAGTTTTTAATGTTAGGCCATGTTGCCTTGACCTAGTGAAAAAAAATGTTATGAAAATAACAAAAACACACGAAACACAGACCCCCTAAATCTAGAAGGCACCATTTGCTTTATAACCTTGTCACTTGGTTAGTGGTTATAAAACGCTTTCACTGTGTTTCCACCATCTTTCTGGCTTAGTTTAGCTCAGAACAGCACGCAATTACAGACGTGCTCACTGTCAAATAAGGAGAAAGGGTATCCACAGAACTACATCGTGCTGTCCCACTTTTTGAAACCCCACTGAAGGGTTGCAGAGCATACCAAACCAAACCTAATGGGTGGAGCTAAAATTGATACAGTCTGTTGATTGGTTGCAAAATTCCCCATTTCATGTGTAAGACCAGCTAAAACAAAAACACATATAGCACCATGTTTGATTCAAAGTGATCTGTTCAGTGCTGTTACTGTAAAGAATGTCCACACGAAAATGGTTTCATGTGGATGTTGTTACTCTTTATTTACAGTGTTGTGCTCTACTTCAGAATGCTGTGCTGTTGTGATGTCACGCAATTACGACAACGTTCTCATACATTCTACAAGGATCTGACACTTGTGTTAATTTGCAGTGCGATACGGCTTTGGGGGGCTCTAGAGAGCATGAAACAGCATTTGTTCCACATGCACCTACACACAGCATTTTGCTTCCCCACTGGTGCTCAGTGCTCCCTTCTCACCTTTTTAAGGCCTCGCACACTACTGTTGGAGTAACTCCCCCAGTGAAGGCCAAACGTCACATGGGTTTAAGTGTCATTGCGTGAAATGGCAGCTTAAGTGGGACTTTTACCACCAAACTGGTCTAATACCTCAGCTTATAATATGGACGTTTTCCAGAGACACTGTTTCACAAAAAAAGTTCCTGACAGTTTCTGTATTCACAGATATTCTGTGAATTCTCTTTCAGATCTGACAGCTTAAGTAAGGATAAGTTGACAAAACTGTTGCCTCTTCTTTCACCTCTCCAGAGCAAAATGCTAACAATTCTGAGAATAAAATTTGGATATAAATATTTTTTTTAAGTTTGATGTCCTGAACTTGTTTTATTGTGAAAGGGGGGCTTGTTTCTGTAATTTTTCACTCTTTCATAAAATAAATTAAAAAAGCAGAATGCCTCTGATTATTTGTTCCAGGCTTTGTACACATCCAGGGATCACTATGCAACTCTGCTATTCATTTCAACCATTTAACCACTCAATCAGATCTCCCCTTGATACTTGTTTGGTACTTGCCCTTGAAAGCAGGAACCACCCTGTTAATTTGAATGTCCTCGTTTCCATGGTTCATATGAAATATCCAACATGACAGCTTAAACTCCTCTGAACCAACCACAAATTTAGTAAACACTCTTGAATATTTACAGCATGTCTGTCTGCTAGCTTTACAACTTGATAAAGGTTTTATTTGAGGGTCTCTTTATGCTTGTTCCATCATTGGTCTTTTCTATCCTTTGTAATATTGGCTGCTGATATAAATTTCTCTGAGTGCTGCTTTTTATGGGCTCTAGAGGTGAAATAATTTGTTGTTTTCAAAAAGCTGGTTGTCTCATTGTAGTCTCAGTGTTGCCATGCAGCCTCAATAAGCACCCAGTATCCTCGCAGGACCCATTACAGCTCCACTCTCACACTAATGATGACACCCATTACAATAATTGCCTTGTTCTCCACACAGACTCTGACCTGCACGATCTGTTTCACTTCTGCCTTGTCGGTGCTGATCTTTGCACGCTGCAGACCGCCAATGTTTTCTCCGATCCAGGTGATGAGGATGAACTTTGCTCGTTTGCTCATGGCGTCTCCCGTTGTAATCAATTTTATCAATTCGTTGTTGCAGTTCTACACAACACATAGTGTTGTAGTCTTATGACTTCTCCCTCTAACTGTCTTTATAACACCAGGAGCTGCTAACAACAGCTTGTTCTCCCAGCCCACCATATAAACCTACCAGTGTGACATCCAACTATCATTTTAAGCCCACAGACTCAGGAAAGCAAGCCCAGTGCAAAGCAAAGACGTTAGGATGAATGCAGAGCTGTTGAAAAAATGATGCAGCACAGCGCTGAACTGACCAATTACCACAGAGTAGGTTAGTCAACCAATCAAAGCGGACTGGGCCCATGTGGGGAAGAGAGTCATTAATCTAACAGAGCATCCCAGACAGACAGAGAATACAGCTGGATCAGGTTCACTGAGTATATGCAATCTAGCAGGGTTCTTTTGGACATCAGCGATCGTGAACAGGAATCAGGGTTGAGGCAAAATATGAGCTCTTTAAAAGTTAATCTGAACAAATGAACACTACTTTTCTCGTTTTTGAAGCAAAAACAAAAATTGACAAAAGTTTGAAAAAAAAAAAATGTTGGGCTATTATGGAGCTGCAACATGGACGATTAACAGAGAGATTGCTACAACTTCGCTTCAGACTTCACTCTGTAAAAGACTTTTCTACAGTCAGTGCTCATTGCTGTGTTGTTTGTGTAATATTGTTGTTAAAAGACAATCAAAATGATGATGGTTAAAATCTCTGACAGCTCTGTAGCTCTGTATACATTTAAAAGTGAGAACCCTTTAAAAATACATAAGTGAGGTAATGTCAGGTGTGTTTATTTATTTTTATGATATAATAACTGTTTAAATCCATCAGGCTGGTGTCTACCACACACCTTATGTGCAGCATCCAACCAAAGTCCTCTCAAACAACCCACAGACTTTGACATGGGGAACTGGAAGTGCCAGAATGCAAATTCATTTCTGCTTTAGTTATCAGGACTGCATCACTGTCTTGTTTGGGCGAGAGTTTTGAATAAAATTGAATAATGAGCAGCATGGCTGATTTGACTTTGAGACAGGTGTGAATTTGCTGTTTGCTGGGAGGCTTGGGGCTGGAGAGGGGAATGCCATTAACGATTCTTCTTTACTGATGCGGTTCTCTAAGGGTTCCTTTATTGATTCCTGCTACATAGTTTTCTTTACAGCAACAATGCCAAACCTACGGCAATCCTGATATTCAATGCTGTACTGCATAAATGCTTCTACAAGCTGCTCGTGTCTCCACTTACTGAGAGTTGTGCTGTAAGCTTCATTTGGACCAAAATTTTGCCAAAGTTTCCCTTCCTGTGTGCGATGAGTTTTTAATTCTTTGTTATCATTTCTGCTGTCTGCCTCTAATGAGAGCATGACATCTCTGATTTGCAAAACAAAAAAAAAGTGGAAGGAATTGATGAGGGAATTGCTAAGCAAAAAGGCTAATGATATCATTCCTTCAGGGGATTGGGTTTCGATTTTCATCTCTACTTTGGGCCAACATTTTTAGAGGTAGACATTTTTTAAGTCTGTAAATAAGACTTAAAAAATTCAACCTCTATTTTTTTTCAGTGGCCCTAATCCCCTCCCATACATTTCCCTTCTAATGCACCAGTCTTAGTGAAAGCTCTGCAGCTTGCAGGTCTAGCTTCACATGATTGATGGACCTCTCCTGCACCTCCACCTACTCGGTAGTCTAACGGGGGACACATGAATGCAGCCGAGCACTAAGGCACAATAGGAGTGGTGCGAGTGGACTAACGATGGGGGGATTTTGGCTCAAGTCTGGGTGAGGGAGCCATTTGAGAAATGATCCTTCCTCCTCTGATGCTCACATTGTCATCTTCAGAGAGTTCTTCATATATTTTAACATTTGCTAACGAGAAAATTGTTTAACCCAGATCAAGTGCATTTTTTAGCTTAGCAGCAGTCTTACTTAAGCGCCGAGTGATCTGTATTCATCACATATCACTCTACATTTCTCATCCCATTTTCATAATATTTCATCATTGTCTTTTCCACCTCGGGTAAAACCTCAGGGAGCTTTAAGCTGTATCTACTTTCCTGGTGATTTTGATGACTTTTGTAGTTGCAAATGGAGAGGCTTCTCTTTGATATATTTCAAATTGTTGGCATAGAAAGTAGACTTTGGCTTTAACTCCCAGAGGCAAACCTTTAGTTCCATGGCAGATGTTCATTTGCTTTCTCCTCCCTCACAGGTGATTTGATTTGTCCTGCGTTTGGCCACTGGCCCCTCTGGCCTCACTCCCCTCATGGGGTTCAGTTTAACTCTGCAGAGAAACCGTAACGCTGCTCAGGGTTAGAGGGTTTATTCCTTACGTGGAGTGATAGGAGGACAGTGAAAGTTAATGCTGATGCTGTGGATAATGTACTGAGTGTTACTGGTCTCACATAATCTGCAGTGTCATAGTTAAAGCCATGAACAGGGACAAGTGAAAACTAGACCTACCTCTTGCTGGACATATGTGAGATGTACCAATGAACAGCGGTGGGTTGAGGAGAAGTGTTGAGGTAGTTTTTGTGGATGTGTGATTGCTGTGGTTCCATGTTTTGTAAAAAGATATAATATCAAGACCTGATTCCTGTGCACACAAATATATTGCCTTCACTTTTGAGTCTCAGTGAATATCTATGCAAATTTTCAAACTATGTGAGCATTCTGGAGGTATCACATTGACAACAAACCTCTGCCAAGGTAACTCACATACTGCTGTTACATCTATGAGCAATAGCTCCATGATAAAGTTACCATCATAATATGATTTCTTGACCCTGAAAACCCACACCTAGCACTCGGAATCATGTTGATATCATTATTAGTTAGACAGATATTGAGTAAAAACAATTGTTTGCTAATGGCGGTTATCTGGATTGCTACCAAAATCCAATCATTTTGAAGTTGGGCCATTGCATCTCCTGAAAATGGCAGCAAAAACTGTCCAGTAGTTTTTGCAAACAAATGGATAAACAAACAAACATACGCCTGTAAAAACATAACCTCCTTGGCAGAGTTAATAAAGAATGTCCATGAGGCCAGATGACCTTGACCTTTGACCTCTATGTAATCTAACATTCTATCGTCCACTCCCTGCAATGGGTTTGCTATTGTGAGCCAATAGGTTTACACTGATGACAAAACAATGGTAGGACATCACATTGGTAGGCCTATATGGCGGGGGGCTGGGGAATGAGATGTTTTTGGCAGATACTGGTGCCGCAAAGTGGGGTAGAGGAAGATTTTCTGATGCTGTGGACTTTATCCCTCGCACACTCAACACACTTAGAGGCATCTACAACTTGATCAAGCAGAATGTGTTTTTTTAAGGTCAAGATGACCTTGATGCTAAAAGTACTGCTAGAAATGAATGAGGCATGCCAAATAGCAGCATATTTGGTGGTACTGTACGTGTATATTGTCAGAAAAACAATAAAAAGAATGACCTTGACCTTTGACCTGTGCCAGGGTGACCTGACAATACACAGAGTGGAGGCATTAAAATAGGAACAATACCTTTTTAAAGACATAAAGACATATTATAATGCATCAATCATTAAATTTGAATGTATTCTGCATTTGGACCAATAGCACCAAACCAGAGGGGACAAAGCCACAGTCCAAGACCGACATCAAACATTAAACAAGCAAAGAGTGACCTGCACCCAAGAACCTGCAGTTAACAAAATAGTTAAAGGAGCCCCAAGCAAGAAATGCTCTTTAAAGAAGTTCAACTTGTGTACATCCTTCATCTATTGTTCATAAACTCTCCTTAAAAGCTTTTTGTCCATAAAGTAGTCTTACTGACTTAACTTAACATTTAGAAGAGACTAAAAAAGGGGAATAAATGTAGTATGTAGTATAAGTATGGTTACATATTTCCAAGGTACACTTGGACTTGCCTTGAGGCTCACCAGTGAGTGTATTTTGATTAATCTAAACCAATTAAAAGTATAAAACTATTATAGATTATGGCAAACAGTATTTATATATTCATATATATTCTATATTATTAAAAACTTGATATAAAGTAAAAAAGTAAAAAATGAAAACCATGTTGAATGTGTCCTTTTGTAGACATATCTGGAAATTTGAAGAGTGTAATAACTGTTATTGATTTACTAGTAAATAAAATACAGTGCATAAACTACAAAAGAGATGAGACTTAACTAGAATACCTCGGGTGCCACTGAGATTTGTGACATTTTGTGCAGAGGTTTTATTCAAAAGCAGTACAGTACATTTTAATACAAAGTGCAGCTCATACAAAACCATAACGTAGTCTCTGAAGATCTAAATCCAAAATTACAAAACAGTAAGCACAGACTAAAGACTTGATAGTTAAGTTCTAGCCAGTTCTGATGGTCAGAAACTGAATGAAGTTCTGCAAACAAATCACATAAAAATAAAATCATACAACCACACAGGTAAATCAGTTCTTTATACTGGGATTCACTCAGAAATCTTTCTGTTAAATTTCACGATTTTTACAAACAAACATCAGACAATGAAGCGTCACACAATGTCCTTGTCCTTCCTCTTCCTGATCTAAAGGAAGCTGATTAGGCTGAGTCACTTTAGGCTGCTCACAATCGTTGTTTGGAGCTTGGCAAGATGGATCTGCCTGATTACAGACATTAAATCAGGCAGATCCAGCTGCTATGCAAGATTAAATAACACTGTGATTAAACCATTTTAAAGGAAGTAGCTTCATAGTTAATCTGTTTTACAGAAAATCCACCTGTCAGTGATTATAAGCCGATACTCAGCTATGGGAATAAGTTTATTGGAGTCAAAACCAGCAAAGAAAAGCATGAAAAGATACATAAAATGCCCATAGTGGTTGGCCACAGGTTGGGTGACTGGGACTGATGTCACTTGTAAATGCTAGGAAACAGTAGATACAAGTTTAAAAAATTCCAAATATTATGTTCAACTATAATAATTAGAGCAAAATATTTGTAATATCGTTGTTTATTTCCTTTATCATCTCTTTTTTAAATTCAGCCCCCCTTTGTACAAGTGCAGTTGATGATCCCTGCTCTATAGCCTTGATACACAGTAGATGCATGTTACAGTTTCATGTCATTGCTTCCAGAGACTTTAAGTCAATATACTGTGACAGCTGCAGTCCAGCAGGAGGCAGACAGACAAAGCTGACTCTCTGAGCTAAATATCCATTGTATGATATTTTCTGCATTAGCCTGTGAGCAGTTCACTCTTCACATTGTTCTGTGCAGTTTAAGGTCATACAGCTCACAGGACAGGAAGTCCCTCCCTCACAGCCCCGTCCATTCCCCGTTCTCCTCCCTGAGACCTTTGAGTAAGAGACGTGCATCTTCAGTCGTCTTTCAGATGGTGTCGTCCAAATGTTCCTGCAGCCTCTCTCCTCTGTCACTGTGCCTGTATTTCCTGGAAAGAAACCAAGAGTCCAGTTTAGATCAGACAGAAGAGACACTGGATCAAGTTGAGGTGAAGTTTGCTTTGTCGGCTGACACAGTCTGAGCTGTTCTGCTCCATGTGTCACTTAATCTGAAGGGTTATGCTTATTTTCGTTTCAGTTTATGCCCTTGTTTTTTATGTTTTTTTTTTTTTTTTTTTTTTGCCAAAATCATGTCAGATCTCACTGTACACTGGTTGGACCCCCTTTGCCTTCATTCTTCATTCATCTATTCAACAAGGTGCTGAAAACATTCAACAGAGATTCTGACCATATTGACAGCATCACATGGTTACTGCTGGTTTTTATGGACAGAGCATCCATGATGCAAATCTCCTGTTCCACCACAAGTCAGAGGTGCTCTATTGGATTGGGATCTGGGTAGGCAATTGGAGTAGTGAACTCACTGACATACTCAAGAAACCAGACTGAGATAATGAGAGCTTCATGATACGGCAAGTTATCTCACTGACAGAAGCCATCAGAAAATAGGTATACTGTTGGCCATGTTTAAAAACAATACTCAGGTAGGTTGCGGTGCTTAAACAATTCTCGGTTGATGCTAAGGGACTCAAAGTGTGCAAAGGAATATCCATCATGCCATTACACCCCCCAACATCCCCTTAACAACTGATGCAGGGTAGCATGGATCCATGCTTTCATGATGTTGATGCCAAATTCTGACCCAGAAATCGAAACCTACCCACCAGCCAACATTTTTCCAACCTTCCTGTTTCTAGTTCTTTGCTAACAGGAGCGGCACCTTGTGTGGTTTTTTACTGCTGTTGCCAATGCACTTCAAGATTTGTCATGTTTTGCATTTAGAAATGGTCTCCTGCATACTTTGGTTATAACAATGGCTATGTGAGTTCCTGTTGCCTATCTGAAACCACTTTGGCCATTCTCTGATCTCTGGCTCCAACAAGGCATTGTCATGCAAAGAGCTTGACTCACTGGATATTTCCTCTTTTTGGACCATTCTCTTTAAACTCTGGAGAATCTCCAAGTAGATCATCAGCCTCTAAAATACTCAAACCACACCAAATCTTTTAAATCATCTTTATTCCCCATTTTGATGCTTGGTTTGAACTTCAGCAGGTTGTTTGACTATGTCTTCACACCTAAGTGCATTGAGTTGCTCCCATTTGATTGGCTGAAAAACTACTTGTATTTGCGTCAACCAAGCTGTTGAACAGGTGACTGATAAAGTGGCCAGTAAGTGTATGGTTATATAGTCAGAGTGTTTCCTAGAATAAGAGCTGCAAAGTTTTCGTGTGTTACCTCCACAATAGAAATGCCAGCACTCCTCCGACCAGCAGCAGGACAACGAGACACACCACAGCTGCTGTCGTCCCTCTGACCTCTGTCCCACAAGGTGCTGTCAAAACAAACCAAAAAAAACAGCAATGATGATTAAACACACTCAAGTAATGCCCTAAAACTCCTAAATATGATGGTGCAGGCATTAAACTGAGAAAGATGACAGCAGCCAACAAGAGGACAACTACAATCCCCGTTTTGGATCATCAGACCTTTTGACAGGTACGAGAATTGCATTTGTCTCGCCTGTTTAGCAGCAGTAGCAGTAGTGGTAGAAGTGATTTATTGATTGCAGCATGGAAAATCCTTCATCACAGAAACACCAGAGGAGATATGATACACAGAGCAAAGAGCAGGCAGAACGTGGCTCAGGACAGATAAAAGGTGTAAGATAACAGAATCAGATTTCTGAACATCTGGGACAATAAAATGAGACAACAATGTGCTTCCTTTAAGTAAGAAGTAATGAGGCACCACCATCTTTAACACAAATTAATGCTTATGTAAAGATAAAAACCTCAGGGGATTTAATTAAGTCAAAGTAATAGTGACCTAACCTGACACACCAAATGAACCATCCAATATTTCTCACTAGTTCATCTGGGAAACAGCCCAAATAAAGTGTTTGGGAATGAACAGAACCTTTCAAAAGCAAATCCAGCAGGTGATCGGATGATTGTTTCATCAATCATATGGATTACAGGCCAATCAGATCTTCATTTAATAAAGAACTGTGGTCCAGATCTAATGAAACTGCCACTGAAGCATCTATGCTAATCTCTAATCACAAACAGTCACTTTCTTGCTGTCATCATGCACGTAGTTCGTTCCTCTTCCTGAGACGTAAAAGACGCTGATTGGGTCGTTGTAAATTGGAGCTTGATTACAGACAATGAATCAGGCTGATCCAGCTGCTGTTCAAGGTTAGCAATGGCCCTAGTGGATTCAATGGGATATTAACATGAACAGTTTGTTAATTTGAAACACAGGGAGTCAACCGGTAGTGCTAGCCTGCCTCTGCCTGCAGTCATCAGATAAACTCTTCAGCAACACTAAACCTGTGTGCTTGTTGTGGCTTCTTTTTCACCCCTTTATGTTACGTTATTTTCTGCTATCATTGTTTTATCTTCTTTACTCCTAAACAGAGGCTTTGTTTTGTTTACCTACTTCTGTGGTTGTTTTCAAGAGAGATGTAACTGTCCCGAACAAGTTGAGTCTTTTGAACAGCTCTATTAAATGAATGATGAGAACCGATTCACAGTTGTGAGTGAGCCATTTGTTTCTTAAATTTGCGTTTAATAATGGCTAGCAAACGAATGGCTCACTCACAACTGCAAATCGGTTCTCATCGTTCATTTAATAGAGCTGTTAAAAAGACTCAAGTTGTTTGGGACCGTTACACCTCTAGTGAAAACCACAGCAGAAATAGGTAAACAAACAAAGCCTCTGTTTAGGAGTAGAAGAAGATAATATGATGATAGCAGAAGATAACATAACATAAAGAGGTAAAAAACGAGTCACAACAAGCACACAGGTTTAGAGTTGCTGAAGAGTTTATCTGATGACTGCAGGCAGAGGCAGGCTAGCACTACCGGTTGACTCCCAGCATTTTACCTAAGCTAACTAGCTGTGGGCGAGCTTTGGCTGTCTCTTCCTTGTTACTGGACGCGCAGTTAAAAGAGTCTTCCCACTTGTCATGGACTCGGGAGTGAGGTAAGACACGACAACAACAAAAATGTTTGAGTGTTCCTTTAAGTGTTGATTCCTGAGGCCTTGTTCACATGGAGATAAAAATATGTTCGTATTGAAAAAGTTCTCTGTAAAGACGGCACCGTTTCAAGAACTGTAGTATAAATGCCAGGCCTGTAAGTGGCGCCGTAAAGCTGCTGCAGACATGCACCAAACCCAGAGAAGCAGACATGGGCTGTATGCATGAGAAAGGTGAACAAACACCAGGGTATGATGATCTCTGTGTCCTCTTGTTGCTCACGGTGGTCGTAGAGAAGCAGAAGATTTTGCTGTATAAGCCATAACAAGCTCAGTAGCTTCTGCAGCACAAACACGACACGGTGTTCCACCCTTGTTTCCACTGTTGTCAGGGTAATCGTCATACACACAGAAACACAAGAGTGGCGTATTCAGATTTTTGGGGTGTCTCCTTATGGACCATTAAAAATTTGTGCGGATTGCCTGAATTTGTCTCCATGTGGATGGCCCCTGAGTTCAATTTATGCCTTTATTGTCGAGACAAATCTGTATTCCTAAAAAAACATCCTGAAGAAGAGAGCCTTAAAATTATTTGTAGGTGAAAAAAGGGACATAAAAACACTATGGATCATGATTTACCTGCCATGTAGGTGGCAGAGCTGTGGCCCAACTTGTTGCTGACCGTACAGGTGAAGTGTCCACAGAAGGGCTTCATGGTCACAGACAGCGTCGTTCCATCCTTAGACAGCGTCCCCACAGACTGAGTGATGGCGACTCTCTCATGGAGCCAGCTGAAGCGTGGGTCCGTCCCCCAGGCCTCGCCACAAACCAGCATTGAGTGGGACACGTTGATGCTGACCGAGACGTGATGCACTGCTTCTGTACAGTCAGACAGAAAAGGTAGAAATGAGAAAATGTGATCCATGTGGAGGTTTAAACTCAGAAACAAGGGAATATGAGATGCTCTGTCTGTTATAAAATGAGAAAAATGGCAGCTGGCTGTCTGAGAGGGTCCAACACGAAGAATCATGGGAGACGTTTAACGCTGTCAGGAGAAACTGGCTCCGTTTCAGAGACAATAATGAGACCGCAGAGTGAGGCATAATGTTGGAGAACGGGATGATGGAAAACCCTGGATGCTGAGAGAGCAGATGTAGAGGAGAGTGAGGCTGATGAATTGATACTGTTAGAGCAGACGGATGAGGGAGAGAGGAAAGACGCTTTGACAGAAAACAGAGAAGAAGCTACGACGAGGACAGAATCATCTAGAAGGAACAAAAGAAGAATCCTGAGAGGAAAGCCTATAGACAGATTTAATTTCAAGTGCTTTAATTTTAATGAGGAAATTCACTATCAGGAAGAAACAATGCACACTTGGGGGATATTGAAACACATTTGCTATACTGATGGTAATTGTTGAAGTCGACGCTGGTGAAGCATTGACATTGTCTGCTGGAGAGTATCTGAAATATTCCTCCCTTCATAGCACAACCTTGATATTCATAATAGACCATTATTCTACACAACTTGATTTTAACAAGGTTTTAAAGTGTTGCAGGAGATAATTTGTGTGCACATCTCTTCACTTTAGTTGCTTTTTATAGCCTGTAAAAGCCCAAATTAAACTGTGATGTATCTATCCTTTTAAAACACTGTTGCTAGTGGTTATCTATAATCAGGGGCTGAAATTATAAGCTATTTCTATAATTCAAAAGTCTTCACTTCTATTTTGCATTGTTGTTTGGAATAAATTAACAAAAGAAGGGACAGGGTTTTGTTCCAGTGTTAGAAAAATACAGTTAAAGAGCATATGTTTGCCTTAACTCAGGTTTATTTTCCTTTTCAATAACTGACCGAGTGCAAGATATGGCTATTAAATAATGAGACTGTGCTTATGAGGACAAAAGGTTGGGTATTCACATATGACTGCTGTAAGTTTACAGTAAGTGACTGCTTAAATTCACTGCTTGCTACTGAATGAAGTGCACATGTTCTTGCTAAAGTGTTGGAAAAGAATTAGCTTAAAAGTCGAGCAACGCTTTAACTTGAAATTTTCTGTATAGCTGAACAAAACAGCAGATGAATTTCCTTGTACATGAACTGAGGTGTATGGGGAACACTGCATGCCATGTGCTAGTTTGTTAGAATGACACAAAAGATTTCATGAAGGCAGAGAAGATGTCCAAGATGATGTGCGTCTCGGACACCCAATACCTGGCACATCAGATGGACTGTTTAATATATTTACGTTGTCCATGGGCGGAACCTTTTAAAAGCAAATCCAACAAGTGATTGGACAATTGTTCTATCAATCATATTCCTTGCAGGCCAATCAGATAACATAGCAGGAGGGCACTACTGGTGTGGTGTCAAATACAATTCTGCCACTTCGTCAAACAGACAAAGTGGAGTGAAAATATCCTTTTTATAGAGAAGTTTTTAGTGTTTTTTTATTTAATCAAGAAATGCAGTCAGAATCTGATAAACCACGACTAAAGCAGTTAGCATCTATGCTAATCTCAAGCAGTCACTTCCCATTGTCCCCTTGCTTTGGCTCCCACATCTTCCTGCTCTAATGGCCCTTTTCCATTAGCCCGGTTCCCTACCAAGCGGGGCGGGGTCGCCGTGAAACAGCTGGGCCACACTGCGTTCATGTCATTTTGAGCGCAACACAAAAATCAAAACAATGGAGGACTTGGAGGCAATAGTATACTTGATGCTCTGTCTGTGGTTTTTTGTTAAAAACCGAATGAAAGAGGAAAGCAGAAGAAGGCTGCAGGCAGCGAGAAGAAATACTATTGAGAAGTTCATGAGAGTTTTGGACGAGAGCAATAGGGCTGCAAAGAAAAGACGTATGAGGGTAAGCTAATGGAAGCTACCGCTAGCTTGTTAGCTAGCTCGTAATGATAAAGTCCCGTGTTTAACATTGTGATGGCAGCAAGTTATTGCCATAACGTAACAAAGCGTATGTACTGCAGTCCTGTTTTGGGCATCGCGCTCATGACCCATTGGTGACGACATTCTCTGACCAATCAGTAGCCGGCAGTCGGTCGACGTCACCTTTTTGTATCGACTCAGCTTGCTTAGAACCAGAGCAGAGTAGGTACTAAAAACTGTTTTTTTTTAGGAGTTACTTTGCCGGTGGAAACGCAACGCAAACCGGGTAGAGCCGAGTAGAGTAGAGTAGAGTAGGGCTAAGGCAGGCTGGTGGAAAAGGGCCATTAAGGACTCTGATTTGGTTGTGCCGCTTTGGGATATAACAGTTGATTTAGACTGGAGCTTGGCAAGGTGGACATTGAATCAGGCTGATCAACCTGCACTGCAAGGTTATGACGCACATCAAAAACTATTGAAAACATTCAACAAATTACGGCTCGTTCAAGATTATAGACAACTCAGTAAGAATGATACCAGAAATGGTCTCTGTTGACTCTGAATGAAAATTTGAAGATGACAAAAGTGTTTGCCAAAGTTGTTCTAAAACCACTGACTCCTGACCAAAAGGAAAAAGAAAAGCAAATTTGTAGAGACATTTTGGAACAAACTGAAGGAATTACAAATTTGTTTGGAGCGATACCATGTGATAAAACCTGGATCCTCCAATATGATCCTGAGACAAAACAGCAGTCAAATGCATTGGAAACACCATCTTCATCAAGGATTAAGAAAGCATGACAAAGCAAGTCCAAATTT
>JBAMNC010002665.1:0-16213 GCA_037902135.1 Cetoscarus ocellatus | reverse complement strand
TGACTGCAGTTGTGATTGGTCTGTTAAGCTCTACAACCAGCTGCTACAAGGTTTTTTGTATTTATTTTAAAGTTTTGTTTGGTGACTATAACAGGTTTTTAAGCCTTTTCTCTGCAACTGATTGTCTAGAAGTGCAGATTATTCCATTTCTTAATGAGCATTTGGACAAAGAAACAAAACAGTGTTAGATTTATATAAATATAAGTATCACTATCAGACAAGGATTTAGACTTTAAGTAGCCAACATCAATCAAGTATGAAATGACTCATTAATCCTCATTAATGTGCCTCAGAAACAACATATTTTACCTGCTTATCATTCTTCTGTGCTAATCTAAAGTGCTAATCTTAGTCTCTCTAAACTCCATTTAGAGTTGCTGAAGACTTTATCTGATGACTGTAGGCAGAGGCAGGCTAACGCCACCCATTGACTCCCAGTGTTTGTGCTAAGCTAATTAGTGGTGGGCACGCTCTGTCCTAGCCTTTGCAGAGCAGACGGACCGGCCTGATTCATTGTTTGAAATCCTGCATATCCGTCTTGCCAACCTCCATTGTCAACGACTTCACTTGGCTAAATGTTTAATGGCCCAATCAGGGAAGAGAGGCGGGAGCTGCAGATATGACGACAACAGGAAGTGACTGCATGTTTGAAAACAATTCTGAAGTTGTCTCAATATCTGCGTTTTTTTAATTTATTATTTTTTTTTTAATCAGAAATGGACTCAATTTGTTCTTTGAAAGAGGAGCAAAGAATGTTACTTGAAGCTTGTCCTACAAGAAATCATGTTTTTGCTCTTCTCCTGACCGGGAAACTGGGAGAGAATGCGAAAATCCTCCACGGACAAGTCTATGGTCGTCATGGTTACTAAGCGATACCTTGCGAAAAATGCTCTCCTCAGAAGTTTGCCATGAAAACTTGGTAGGGATTGTCTTTGACGAGGTTCATGTCACATATAAGTGTTAAATGAATAATCTGTGTTGTATAATTTAATGTAAGATGATAGTCTAAGGATAGTTTAAGCTAACGGCTAACAACAGCACAATCTGCTACGTCATACGCAGCAGCGTTGCTTGATATGGATTGGTCTGTGATGAGTGTGACGAGCCGAACGATCATCCAATCACAAGCTGCTGTTGTTGTTGAAGGTTCTGCCTCTGAAAGCATTTCTGAACGGCTCTTTCCCAGATGGATTAGTGAAATACTTCCGCGGTGGATATATGGAACTGTCTAACGTGTCAGGTTAGCTCTGCCCGTCTCTTCCTTGTTACTGCACGCACAGTTGAAAGAATGGTGTCTATCTGCTTGTCATGGACTCAGGAGTGAGGCAAGACACGAAAACAAAAAAAGTGTTGGCGTAACCCTTTAGTCTGAAATGAAAACATCATGTTGGACAATTTCAACTTAATGGATTGAACTGTTTGCTTATTATGTTGGACTTGGGTTTTCTTTAAAAAAATGCATATTCTCTGTTGAAATTGTTGCTTTTGGTCTGGATTATTTCGAAACAGTGGAAGATACACTACTTTAACTTTCTTCTGGGGCGTAGTTTTTATGTAGAATTAGGCCTAGAGATTTTTAAATGACACTCTTAGCTGCCTGACACCCAATTTTGATCTATTTTATGATTCTGGCCTTTGGTAATGTGGTGCTTCAGACTGTCTAAAACCCTTCACGGCATAGATTGAACAAGGTACTGGAAATGTCCCTCAGAGATTACAGTTGTGCCAGATTTGTTGACTGCACATCTGTGATGAAAATCTGCCATGCTACCACATCCCAAAGGTGCTCTATTGGATTGAGATCTGGTAACAGTGGAGGCCACTGGTGCAGTGAGCTCATTGCCTTGGGTAAGCTGAGGTGTTTCAACAATGTTTGAATGGCACTAAGGGGCCCAAAGTGCGCAAAGTATCAGTTGAACCTTTTCATCACTGCCATCAATCTGAACCTTTAACTGGTAATTATTTTTAATCACCATTACTTTTAAGGAAAATTCTCCTTTTTGAATCCTACCCATCACAATGTTCACTTTAACTCCATTTTTCACTCTTTGACTTTGAACGGCATCCCCCGAGTAATGTTGTTGGCTTGTTAGCAAGTCTGTAACAAAATCAAGCCATGAAGTTGTAGCTTTGGTTGTCTTTCATAAATCAGGTTTATGCTTTTATCAGCTCAAATTTGTCCCCGTGTTGAGGTATGAATCACTAAGTTTTCACAGTCGAAGCAGAGTGATGGACCACACAAGGTTCCTGTTGTCATTTTTCACGAGATCATGATGCAGCTTACCCGGCAGCGGTGCTACTGTTTGGCATACAAGGCCACAGCAAAGGGAAAAGGATCCTGATTGTCACGCTCTGTGGCTCCTTCCGACAATTTCCTGAGCCGCATTTCTCTCTAATACTGTTAGACAGCAGTAACTCTGAGAGGCAGCTGACAGGCTCTCCTGCTGTGATGGACCAAACATGACAGCGAGCAATACTGAAGCAACTCAAGCTTGTAATTAATTTCTATCCTTAATTCTCTTGTAGATAATTATCCAATGAATTACATACTCAACAGTGACCAGCAAACAAGATGGCTGCAAGGAGTTTGACTGTTCCTATGCAAAGTGTGACCTTCACCCCACATTTGATGTGTTAAAGTTTCAAATTATCAAAAAAACATGCAGACTCTAGTGTGCACTGTTTGTGCACTTTTAACCACTGTACAGACATTGAGACACCTCCTCATGAAGAAAAGCTTTTATTCCTATGTTAGGTAGGCATAAGGCCTTTACACAGCAAGGGGGTTGTGGATAATGACACAAAATTGTGAATATTTCAAAGGCGAATTTTCACTTGCTTTTCTATTCACATTGAAAGTAAACATGTTTTTACTAGGGCTGTCACCGGGTTGCTGTGGATTAATTTCAATTATCATGAATAAATATAATTTATTTTTAATCTATATTAATCACATGACAGTGCTAGCAGAATTCCCGACTGATGCGTGCTTTGTGTTAATGTGGTACTTTAAGCTGGAAGTGCTTCAGTGAAAAGAAAACTCTCTGCAGAGTGTGCATATAATCGTATGTCGGTCCATTATTCCTTCCTGTGTTTTTTTGTATTGAAATTTCCCACCGAGAACCAGGGCCACTGCGCTGTTTAACGTCTTCCAATTTGAGTTGGTTGGGTCTGCCACATAAACTGCCCATTTGCACATGCTACAGTAAGTCTACTGGGACAAACTGCCCAAAACGTGTTGCCAGAGACATTTAAGGGATTTTGAGTGATTCTGTGCTGCAGATGGGTTAACTGCATTAAAATGTTTAAGCATATTTATCATTATGATGGATTAATCCGTGTTAAAGCTTTAATTTTGACAGACCTAGTTTTACATATGTGTTGTGTACATTCTGAAAAAGTTCATGGAGTTAATGGAGGTCAAAACAGACAACATAAGGTGATTAATACCTGGTGCTCATTTTAATTGAACAGGAACTAAAAAAAATCCATCTTGTTTAATACAGGAGTTGAAACTGCACCACAGCTGCTTCCAGCTGTTGCTTGCCGTGACATAAACTTACACTATCTTCCTCCATACATTATCTTTTAATTCAGTATCCTTGTCAGTTTTACATCTTTGGTCCAATAAACTAACTTTGCACAGCAGCTGTATCCACTTGTTTCAGTGTCTGTAATCAGGAAGATCCATTTTGCCAAGCTCCAATCTACAACGATTGTGAGCGGTCCAAAATGGACCGGCCCAATCAGAGTCCTTTAGAGCAGGAGCAGGAATGGGCTATGAGCAAAAAGAGCTTCCTTAGCAGTTTTATCAGGTTTGGACTGCATTTTATTATTGAATGAAAAAAAAAATATATCAACACTACACACTTTTCTAGAGTAAGGATATTTTCGCTCCCCTTTGACATGTTTTGACGAGAGTTTTTCTACAAAGTGGCTCACTTTCTACAGCCCCTACCTACAACATTATCTGATTAGCCCGTAATAAATGTTGATTGGTGGAATGGTCGTCCAATGATTGTCTGAAAGGTTCTGCCCTCCCAAACATTTTCTCTGGGCTGTTTTCCAGATGGACTAGTGAAACATATTGAACAGTCCATTTGGTGCTTAGTCATGACCAGCCTATCAGACAGAACACGATGTCACGTTCAAAATCACCTTTTCTTCTGAGTTCTGATGCTCCATTTGAACTTCAGCAGCACGTCTTGACCATGTTTACATACATATATGCATCGATCAACTGCCATGTGCATGGCATGGTTACACCTTATAAAGCATCCAGTGAGTGTACCTGACTGGTCACATGGCCTCAGAGAGTGATGAAAGCACTACACTGAATTGGTGTTTGATTTTCATTTGACCCTGTTGTGTTTAATTAATACCTTTGACGAGTCTGTGTTGCAAATTGTGGCACAACAAGAACAAATGAAATGAGAGGTGTTGTAATTTTAATGCATCTGCTTCAAGTGTATGAGCTCTGACTCTACATACTTTGATCTTTACTGCGTAACACTTGAGCTCCACTGAGAAACCCTCCTCCATCCTCAGGCTCCATCAGGCTAATTGTCCATCATGCTTACACAACGCGGGGAGGATGAGCTCGCGTCAAGTCGGCCTATACTCCAAAGATGACTTGTGACTCGCGCTCCCACATCATTTGGCCCTTTGAACGCTGATCTGGAGTAATGAAATCAAATGAAACCTCATCAATCCAGGCGAATGGGTTTCAGCTCTATCAATCCATGTTATGACACCCTCGTCGAACACTTACACTGTCCAATATGCTGTTAAATGAACATGACAGATATGTTTCTTTTAATCCCGCTGATTTATTGAGGCCTTTTGTGACGTCCAGGGAAAAATGATATAAGTCAGCAAGTTTAAACGGCTCCCTGGTCCTTGGAGCTGCACTGTTTCCTCTGTGAGTGTGTTAGGGTTCAGGAGAGCTCTGCGGGGTTAGCGGTTCACCGTCCTGCCGTCAGACATGATGACCCTCTCAGCACTGTCCCTCTGCTCCTATTGGTCATTCTGAAGTTACCACATGTTGACAGTTAGTAGGGGAAAGGAGAGTCCATTTAATTAATTAGAAGTTTTATGGTTTAGATGTCTGCTCAGATATCTTCTCATATTATTAACTGGAGGTGACAGGATTCTGTGGCTCAGAGTCCTGAATATTAATCACAAAATGTCTTTGTTCTGATCTCAGGCCCGAGGGACGTCGTCACTTTAAGATGTAGCATCTTGCTTTACAATTCCTTTTGCTTTCTCTGAGTCTATTTTAGTCTGAGTCTTGAATACATCCACCCTTTTCTTCTAATATGCACTAATTTGCTTCTTTGATTTTGTAAACACTAGGGATGCAAGAATTCTCAATAAAATACTGAAACCTTCAGTCCAATGTCAAGTGTTCAATAATCAAATGTATTCCAAAGTTTTTGGTTTTGATTAGAAACAGCTATCGTTTATTTTCACCTTTTTTCTTCATTTGCCTAATCAAGTTTGTGCCTGTGAGTCAGAGCGCAGGGACGTACAAACTCCTGCTGTATGAAGCAATGTGCTACAGTTGGGCCAAGATGTTTTGTTACAGCCTTGAGAGAATGGGCAGCAATATGCACCAACTCTTGCAATTACAGATGATCCAAATTTTTAAATATGAGTACCTACTTATACGAAGTAATAAATGTGAACATTTACCTTGACCAAGGGTTCCCAAACCTTTTAGGCTAAGGACCCAAAAAATAAGTTTGCTGTCTGCATGAAACCTAAACTTATAAAGTATTTTATAATCTAAAAATTAGATCATAGGGTGTAAATATAGAATAAAATATTCAACCAATTATTATCTTGAACAAAATATTCTGACTTTGATTCTGGGGTATATGATACATTATTTTAGCAGTATTTATTAGTATTACTTTATCTGAGGGGCCATCAACCAGAGATCGTGGTGAAACTCTCCATGTGCGGCTCTGAAAGATATTTTGGATCATCAAATGGATGTGCATCTTCTTCTGACTTTTTGGACATTTAGCTTCTCATTTTTGGGAACAGGAAGAGGACTGCAACTGTAGAAACACTCATCATGGCTGATCATAGAAACACGCATTGTGGCTAGGAGATAGGCTTGCCCCCTTCTCTCATGGCTTTCAGGTCTGAAGGGAGGAAATTTGTCTCAATAAATAGAGAAATTTAGTTGAATCAAGAGGTGATGCAACATTTTTGTGTTTGGTGTGCTTTTAGCAGCGTGTAAGGTGACAACCTAAGTCAACAAGGCATTTTTGCAAGACTACTGCCACACACTGGATGTTTTCTCACTTTTAGACCATTCTTTGTTAAACCCTCAAGATAGTTTTGCTTGAAAAACCCAGTAGATCAGCAGTTTCTTACATACTTAGATCAGCCCTTTTGGCACCAACAGCCATACAACATTTAAAGACACCAAAATTGCCTCTTTTACTTAGTCTGATGCTAAAATGCACCGAGTTGCTACTAGGGATGCAGATGTCATTGGTATGATATTGGTATTGGCAGGAAAATGCTTTAAAAGCTAAATATCCTATCAGCAGGTATGACAAGTTCTGCCGATATTTTAGCTTTATGTTTTTGAATTAAGGTTTTAGAGTTTTTTGCATATTAATTGTAAAATTGAGAGTGTAATCTCCCAAAATAGATAGGTTTTCTGTCAGCAAGTAAGTAAATTAGTGTTTTAGTATTAAAAGGGCTTGATTTTACTGTTACTGTCAAAGATACATTTTACATATGAGGTGTAGCCTAAAAATAACTACTTTCTGTCATTTCTGTATATCAGTATTGGAATCGTAACCTTGCCCAGCAGCAGGACCTGCCTAATGCAATGTCTGTACTCATGCAGATCCACCTTGACAAGCTCCAATCTACAACAATTATGCTCGGCCCAATTTCAGTCCTTTACAGCAGGAAGAGGTGAGACAGACACTATAAACTTCTCTATAGTAAGGATAATTTTGCTCTACTTCCAACATGTTTTGACCTGAATTTGTTTTACGAAGTGGCTCACGTTCTGTAACGCAGTAGTCTACTACATAATCTGATTGGCCCTTAAGGATGTTGATTGCCGTAACGATTGTCAAATCACCTATCAGATATGCCTCTGAAAGGTTCTGCCCTCCCCAAACACTTTCTTAGGGCTCTTTCCCAGATGGACAAGTAAAATGTATTAAACATCCATATGGTGTGTCAGGTTATCGGAATCAGTATCAACCAAAATAAGTTTTGAAATGAAAAAACAGCACATCGAATATCGCTAAAAATCCAATATTGTGAATCCGTAGTTGCTACCATGTGCCAATTAGCATGTTGTGTTTACAAGCAGTTAAAAAGGTGTCTCTAATAAAATGGCTGTTTGTCCTCTGCCCCTTCTGTTAAAATAGACTGTTTTGGCAGGGCCGTCTGCAGCACCAAAACCGAACGAAAATATCTTCACGTTCTGAGAGACTTTGCATTCTTATTTAAACATCTGTCTGTACAGATTAATGCCACACTGACACACACTCGTTTGTTGTTTGTGCTCTTTTGTTTGCAGCCTCATAACTTTTTTTTCTCTTGTTCTGCCTACAGCTCGCTTTCTTTCCACACAATAAATAACTCCTGTTTGAATTCACGCCGTAGTTTGAGGCCAAAAACAGCATCAAAACTCTCTAAGAAAAGCACAACAGCAGCAAACAACAAAGAAGACTTCAGAAAGCCAGAGACATCGCTCATGTGTTTTCTCGCTCTGCAGAAAGTAGCTCAGCTCACTGAGGAGTGATGAGTCTCAGAGGCTGCTGCAGTCTTCCATATGTAATCACAGCTTCAGTCGGACCCTGATGTCTGAGGTCCTGGGAGGAAGAGCCGCCATCGCTCTCTGTGTGAGCACAAACTTTCACAAGACCCCTCCGCAGCTCTGCCATCTCTCACTATTGATCCAGCAGACCAAGTGTTAGAGGAAAGCTCCCATCATACATCAGCACTCTGCCACAGAACAGCTGATGAAAAACTGTGGCGGAGCGGCTCATTCTTCCTCCTCATCCCTGAAGACGAGTCACCACAGCAGCCAAGGACATCAGCCCGTCCACCCCAGCGCTCATCCAGTCTCCATCTGCGTGAAGGATCGCACCAAGTGTCCCCAAAATCAGCCCACGCCGCTGATCATCCGTCTTCATTGGACTTGCAGTAGAGGTCCACAGCATGCCAAGATGAGACCAAAACCTAAACCATCCATCTTTATGTGTCAGCTGCTCTGACTTTGAGAGTCTGACTGTAACAGCTGGTGACCGAGGACGGAGCCTCCTCTGTGGCCTTCATGCTCCTCAGACCGAGTGTGAGGGATGAAGCCACCAGACCCAGAGCAATCTCTCAGATCAGCCTTGATGTCCGGTCTCTGGACTCTGAGTTAGACCGTGAGTGTCAGAAATCTTCATCTGTTTTCAACAGGTCAGCGGGTTTGATTTATCAGAAACTTAAAGGAAACTCGAAGGGAAAGAAAAAAGGTTTTATGAGGGCATGGTTGAATTGTTACAATACCAGCAGTTTGGACTTCAGATCTCCTCTGTTCTCTTTGTATTTTCTAAAGTGTTTTGGTCTAAGCAAGGAAATTTCTTTACTTAAAGGAGTCATCACCTGGAAAACACATTTTTGCTGGAGCTTACATGTATTTTGTAGTTGTACCTCTGTTGAAACTTGCCTGAAAATGTTAAAGTTAAAAGCGGCCCCATTTTTCTTTTTGGCGTTTTTGCTTAAACCACTTGGTGGTTTGTTTCAATACACGAGATTTCATGCAGCCTTCCTGGCTGATGTAATCACAGGAGGCTCTTCGCATATGCTCGCCTGACAATAGGAGGCAGAACAAAAATCAAACTTGCTAGACTTACTGTTGTGGAGTTGCGAGGCATCTTAGACTGGTCTATTGTTGTCAGTCATTATGACACACAACACCAGATGGAGACAGATTTTCATAGCCGTCGGGTCCCGAAACCCTGCGACTGTCACGTACTCTGTCCTGTCAAAATGCTCCAGCTCAAAGAGAGTGGTTGACAGTGTTGCCAGATTTTTCTACCGAAATAAGCAACCTGGTTGATAAAAACAAGCCCAAAACAAGCAACCTTTAGCAGTTTTTTTCTGTGATATCTTTTTTTTTCTCGGGGTCTTGTTCACGAGCGGAGGAAGGATGGACCGGGAGATCGACAGGCGGATCGGTGCGGCGTCGGCAGTGATGCGGACTCTACACCGGTCCGTCGTGATAAAAAGGGAACTGAGCCGCAAGGCAAAGCTCTCGATTTACCACTCGATCTTCACTCCTATCCTCACATATGGTCACGAGCTTTGGGTCGTGACCGAAAAAACACGATCCCGAGTACAAGCGGCCGAAATGAGTTTCCTTCGCAGGGTGTCCGGACTCTCCCTTAGAGACAGGGTCAGAAGCTCGGTCATCCGGGAGGGGCTCGGAGTAGAGCCGCTGCTCCTCCGCGTTGAGAGGAGCCAGATGAAGTGGCTCGGGCATCTGGTTAGGATGCCTCCTGGACGCCTCCCTGGTGAGGTGTTCCGGGCACGTCCCACCGGTAGGCGGCCCCGGGGAAGACCCAGGACACGCTGGAGGGACTATGTCTCTCAGCTGGCCTGGGAACGTCTCGGGATCCCCCGGGAGGAGCTGGACGAAGTAGCTGGGGAGAGGGAAGTCTGGGCTTCCCTGCTCAGGCTGCTGCCCCCGCGACCCGACTCGGATAAGCGGAAGAAGATGGATGGATGGATGGATCTTATTTTTTTATTTTTTTAAAAGAGAAATCTACACGAAGCATGTTTTAATTATCATCTACATTACGTTTCAGTTTCATAGGGACATTCTCATTTGCCTTTTAATGTACTTTTACATTAACATCCTTTTCTTTACACAGAAGTGAAGGGAGGGGCTACTTTTTTTTTTAGAACTATTATCACCAATTTGCTACATTAAAAATAAATTTAATTCTGGCTTTAATTTTTTCTTTTTGGTGGAAACATTTGTTTTTGGAGTGGGACAAAATAGTATGCATAACTTCTGAATTGAGTTTATATTGGTAGTAGAATGTGCAGCAGATCTCTCCTGGGTTTGGGGGAGCAACTGCACCTTTGGAACAAGCCCAAAAAAATGCAACCCGCAACTGCCAATACTTACAAACAACTTCTTAAAAATGAAGCCCAAAGTATGCGTATAGTCTACCGAAACCAAAGAAGAGAAAAAAGCTGTGCGTCAGGATGAATGAGTCATGCGATGACCCAGGCCACCGTGCCACTAAATTTCTCAAAACCATGTTTGACGGACAAATAATTTCTACACTGATAGTATGCACATTTTTTTTGGTTCACATTGACAAATTCATTTTCACTGCAGACTGTCATTTGCACCCATTACATTTGGGAAACTGGACATTGCTGCAGAGCCTTTTAGTGTTGGCCTGTTCACCCACAGTGTATGAAACCCTGAAGTATCGACTGGTCATGTTTATAATGCCATCCAATGCGGCTGGCATTATTGTGCTGAGGGATGGCTGCGATATCTCAAACCTAAGGACAGACACTCTCTCCATCCTGATCCTACCATTTGTGTGATCTTCCAGCAGTGCCAGTGCATCCAAGGTGCAGCATTACGCACAAGTGTCACTGCACTATTTATATGCTTATTCAGCAATTAGGCTAATTGTTATGCATCTTTTCACAACTGATACTAATCAATCAGTGCTATCCACCGCTCTATATCATTTGAGGGTGAAAGTATGATGTATGAACATTGTATACAGTAAGTAGTTAGTCTGATGCCTCACTAAGGGAACACATCTATAACACTGCAGACTCGAGTGTTATGATTACGCGGGTCCATAAGTTTCACATATGATGACATTAAATGTATGAGATGAATCTGGCTTCAGTACACCGTCCTCACCAACTGTGTCTCCAGTGTGCACATTCTCCTGCCAAGTTTATTTTTATAAATCACAACCTTTACATGGGAAGTGGCGTACGCCACTTTCAAGTCCCGTTTTGTACGTAAGCAACAATATAAATGAGGCCCCAGGACATGGAAGCCTCTATGGGACTTAACCGTTCTATGTAAATACAGATAAGAAATTCTTCGCTCAGGAGGACAAGTCAGATTGCTGGCAGAGGCAATTTGACACAAATGAGGACATATTTATGAATGCAGACATTGTTTTTAGCTCATAACTTACTTAAAACAGTAGACATTGTCCCTTTAAGGTCACTTATCAGGCTTTCAGCAATATGAAATACAATGCCATAATGGTATTATTAAAGGACAGAAATAATCAACCGAAATAACATGCTCAAACTTTTTTTGAGGAGCACATTTTTTTGTTTAAATTATGAGTTTTGCTCAGGGCTTTTAAGATGAAAATATGTATAAGGTTGTTGAGCCCAGTTATCATGGCACTTTACTGACTATATATATATAGTATATGCAAAAACTGATATAGGACTTGCTAAACAGGGATTTATAAAATCATCATTCTCTAGTCTTGTGCACTTCACACAGTTATTTAAGTAAGCATCTTTCTCAGCTCTCATGCACACAAAAGGGGTCGTAGCGTGATTGGCAATTGAAAAACAAACACATTTCAGCAGCCTGTGTGTCTGTGGTGACCCTGTGCTTTGGATTAACCAGATTTAGAACAATTCATTGAAAAACACATTTGTCATTGCTATGAACACATCAGATATTGCTAACTCACACTGCTCACTCTCCTTGAACATGACAACTGGTATCTGCTCAACTCTTCTCAACCCCTTTATCGTTTTGGTACTAGCCCTTTTGTTTCCCATCACAGTGTAGACTTTGTCAGTACTTTTTCAGGAAATCGTCACAGCGTACTTGTGTCAAGCTACCATGGCATCCAAACAACAACAAAGGAGGAAAAAGAGGCAGTAGAGCACCTGGACTGTATTTAGCTTTTTGCCACAGTGAGAAGATGAATTTTGGTCCAAGGACAGCTGCGAGCAGCCTAACAACAGAATCTAAATCCGGTAAAAGTTTGGGAAGTCATACAACCTCCCAGGGTTGACAACGGCTGGTGTTTTATTCCCACGTCAGCTATCCCTGATTTGTGGCAATACTCTGACCATTCAGAGGTCAGCAGTGTCTCCGTGTCACGTGTAGTCTGCTCTCTTTGAACTCGAGGTGATGTGAAAACTGTGCCAGGCACTAGGCCCAATCCTTGATGAAAAATTAAAAATACCAAGTTAAGTCAAGTTGAGTGGGGCTGGTACCATGCACGAAAATCAAATAATTTCTCATTTCTGGATCATTGTCTGTAACCCTGAGGGATAGTTATGTGTGTCTACATGCCTAAGGGTCCTATTTTGATGGAATAAAGTGAGTTGTCTACAGGGCGTGATGCATGGCGGTTTGGGGCATGTCTGTCTATGTTTCGCTGTTTCAAGGATGCATGTTCTCAGCGCAAAGTCAAATGTAGGGCGCAAAGAGGATGGATTAAGTGCCTTGATAATACATGGGTGTGTTTTGAGCATAACATAGGTCAAACTAATCAGGGTGTCTTCTATCATTCCCTTTAAATCTGTGTGCGCCAGACAGCTTGTGTTTAACTTCTTCCACAGCGGGGTCTAGTTGTTTGGTCAGAATTTTAGATGGAATATTGAAGTCCTCTTCTTTTATTGTACCACTTTATTCAGAGAGAACACACAGAGCACTGTATGATAAGGTTTAATGCCCAGATTTAAGTGCTTTATTCATTTTAGTGTCCAGAGTAGAAGAAATGATCCAAAAGACAAGTCAGAATGTCCACATATAAAAACATCATTAAATACTAAAATCTCCAGTTAAAACCAACAGGATCGGACTTCTTGATTTTTATGACAGGCAAGTTTACTGTACACCAAATAACTGTGGGCTTCAAGCAATTTATTTCACTTTTTTCTGCAGGTATCCTCAGTTCTTCACTTTTGTGTGAGCTGGCATGCATGCTGAGAGCATTGTCTCTCAGCTCTCCGTCCTGTTATGAACTTTAAACTGAATTTTCTAACAAATGCTCCTTTATTTACTGGTAGATGCGGTTGCTGTGCATCCTGTGTGAGTGAAACAATATCAGTAAAGTGTGTTTTCTTTTTGTGGATGTGTGCCAATCTATAATGCCTCCTAAAATAGCAGAAACACTCTGAACAGACTGTAGACTGTAGACCAGGTTTGAGGAGGTTTAAAGAGCAGTCCTTTTTGGCATCCTAAAGTTAGAAACACACCAGATTCACGCCTGACCAGGACTCATTTTCACACAAACACACCCCTGGGCGCAAACATGAGCACATGTTGATTTGATATTTAAGCAGCGTGGGCGCACAGTATTTAAACCAAAACATTTTGTACTGGACATTAAAAAAGTGTATTAAGTTGCTGCCACATTATTGGTTGATTTTACTTGGCACACCAGATGGTTGGTTCAATTTAGTTCACTAGTCCATCTGGGAAAGAGCCCAAGGAAAATGTCTGAGGAGGGCAGAACCTCTCAGAAGCATATCCTGCAGGTAACTGAACGATCATTGTGTAAATCACATTCATGACGGGTCAATCAGATGATGTAGTTGGCGAGCACTACTGCACTACAGACCATAAGCCACTTCGTAAAACAAACTTATCAGCACATGTCAGAAGTAGAGCAACAATACCCTACCTGTAGAGAGGTTTGCTTTTTATTTAATAAAGACATGCAAAGAAAAGCTGTTAGCATCTATGCTAATCTCCGGACGAGCAGTGACTTCCTGCTAAGGGATGGTGATTGGGCCGTACTGCTTTGGGATGCTCATTATCGTTGTAGATTGGAACTTGACAAGATGGATCTGACTAGGGTGATCATATTCTGAAAACCCCAAAAGAGGACCCTCAGCAGCATGTGTTGCATCATGACACATGTGGCATGCACGCTCAGTATCTTGACAGGAAGGTACATTGGAATAATGCCAGTGGTCCAGTGCAGCACTTTATTATAAATATTAACCCTTTTGCTACCATGAATATAAATGACCACCTGGTCTTTTTTGACTTTTTTGGTAATAAATGTAAATGCCCTTTGAGTAAATTATTTCATACATTTTTTCAGGTAAGAATAAAACAGCAAGTATGAAGCAAGTAGCAACTATTTATCATTATTAAGTTGTAAATGCTTAAAAAAAGTGTGTAATTACAATAAAAGATTTTAATTTTCAACAGGTTCCTCTTTATGAACAATTCTAAATGAGCTTGTACAACACTTTAGAGAAGACAAAACTGAAACTTAACCCTTTTTTATATATTTATTATTATTATTATTTGTATTATTATATTATTTATTTGTATTATTACATTATTATATAAATATTATTAATTGTATTATTTAACTATTTGTGAAATCCATAAAACGCGAACCATGATGAAAAAGACAACAAACAAATGAAGTAGGCAAAAATACAGCTAAAGAATGGCAAGAAGTAGTTATTATTACGTTGTAAATGCTTAAAACAGTGTGCAATTACAAAAAAGAAGAAAAGATTTTAATTTTCAACATGATCCTCTTTATAAACGATTCTAAATGAACATGTACAACACTTCTGAGAAGACAAAACAGAAACTCAAACTATTTTATATGTATTATTATTATTATTATTATTATTATTATTATTATTTTTATTCATTCATTCATTCAGTTTCTATACCGACTATCCCTTACGGGGTTGCGGGGGGCTGGAGCCTATCCCAGCTGTCTCTGGGAGAGAGGCAGGGTACACCCTGAGCCAGTCGCCAGTCGATTGCAGGGCAACATATAGAGACAGACAACCATTCACGCTCACACACATACCTAAGGGCAATTTAGAGTGACCAATTAACCTAATGAGCATGTTTTTGGTCTGTGTGAGGAAGCCGGAGTGCCCTGAGAGAACCCACGCATGCACGGGAAGAACATGCAAACTTCACACAGAAAGGCCCCGCCCGACCCGGGAGTCAAACCAGCGACCTTCTTGCTGTGAGGCACGTGCACTACCTGCTTCGCCACCGTGCCGCCCTATTATTTTCATTATATTATTATTATTATTGTTATAAATAAAAATATTTATAACATTATATTATTAAACTATTTATGAAATCCATGAAACACGAAATATGATGAAAATGACAATGACAAAAAAGATGAACTAATCGAAAATACAGCAAAAGGAGGCACGAAACACTCCAGAATGATACTAATGTCATTATTTACAATATGTTTACACAGAAAATACTAATAAACCACTGATAAATGACTCACATGTTTGTCTCTGAATCCTCTCTTTGCACTATGGCTCAGTCAGCTCACTTCCCGTACCCCCCCCCCCCCCCCCCCCCCCCAGCCTTTACCGTAATGTACTGTATATCATATCAGTGGAAAGCTCTGCTTCTCAGCTTTCAGAATCTGTTGTAATTATTTGCATAGTGTGGATATTCAAAGAGTTACGATAGCAATAGAATCATGCATGTCTTTTCGTTGCTGGTGACAACCTCAGTCCGTAGAACAAGCTGAGAAAAAAACAGACTTTTTAGGAAATTTTATAAAATACCCGTGGACATAATTTTATGACCAATAAGGAGGAGATGTCAGGACAAAATCGGATATATGGCCACCCTAGATCTGCCTGAACTCAGACATTGAGTCAGGCTGATGTAGCTGCTGTGCAAGGTTATGGTTGACCATCTACAGATGCAGCTGCTTCAGTTTTTCCCTTCCAGCCAAATGCCAGCAGAGTTACCAGCTAACTTCCATCCACTGGGAGTCAAAATGGGGGTTATTTTTTCTGTTGTTTTTGTTCTAAATTACTTAATAGTTTCATTTTCCAAGCCATGCAAAATGCTTATTTATATTATCTTATAAAATTTGGGGGGTTAGGATTACATGTCTATGTATCATGTAATTGCATGGGATCTAATTACAGCCATCCTGGTGAGCAGGTTTAAGTACTTTCCTGTCATGGACAAGCCAAGACTCTACCAGGAAACTGGAGTAAATTTAAGTGGCTCCATCTGTAGTTTCATTACGCCAAGTTAAATAAGTGCACCTAATAATTACCTAATGATTTTATTTTAAATGTAAAATCAAGACCTACCTTTTTAGTCTGGCTTTTAGCTGATTATATTTATTATCATTTCTTATTATCTTCTTATTTATTTTAATCCTCTTAATCTGTTTTA
>JBAMNC010002664.1:0-16101 GCA_037902135.1 Cetoscarus ocellatus | reverse complement strand
CCGGTTGCCACAGGCGGTTGCCACAGGCGGTTGCCGGCGCGACCCAGGAGGAACGGACTTTGACGGAGGGCTCGGCCCTGCTCCCCTCCCGTGTCCACGAACACGCACGAACACACATATTTTCAGAGAGAAAATAGAAAGTGTCCCGCTGTTGCACCCAGGCCGAGGGCCGAGGGCACAGCCAATAAATGTCGAACAAAATATCAGAACAGACGGCACGGTGGCAACACCCGCTGTTCCCCGCCGACGGGAAGCCACGGCGCTTCCCCGAGTGCGGGACGTGTCGGCCCAGCCGCTGCTCTGCCCTCACCGGCAGGAAAGCACAGCGGCACCGACGGGCCATGACACTGTTCTGCCCAGAAAGGTCGCCACCGCACAGCGGTTGGAGCCTCTCATGGCAGAGGGGCTGTGAGACATACACACCCTCTTTCCCCAATGGAAGAAATGGGTTACACTCACAGCCTCACCCTGAGTGTTAATAGCGAACGTGAGGAGATACAGACGGCAGCTCGCCGCTGTTCCCCCGCGATTCGCCGGCATTATACACTCCCAGGCCCAGGGGGGGCCAGCCTGTGTTTCTCAGGAGGAGGTAAACCTCTCGCTGTTAAACAGAAGGGCAATATGTGGCGTACCTCCCGCACGGTCTCAGAGCGGTTTTTACTCCAGGTAATTTCTGGTCCCCGAACGGGGGGGGAGCGGAATTCGCCCTATCCTGGATGTACGTGCTTCCGCTATTATAATGGCCCATCTGGGACGGCTCTACATGAGAAACTTCCAGCCTTTGGTGGCCTCATACGAGCTGGGTCCGGTGCGTCATGGCGCACGGAGAGCGCTCGCCAGCCTGTCAGGCTAGGGCGGGACTCTCCAGGGCCGATCTGTGAGGAGCCGCTGGTGTGTGAATCCCCAGCGCTCTCACATGAAATCACTGAAGCTTTCAGCGGTGTTCCTCTCCCTGAAACGCTTTCTTCCGCCTCTCACGGGTCATCACGTCCCGGTGAGAACGGACATTACAACGAAAAGGAGGTTACGCTCCCGTTAGTTGTACACGCTGGTACGCAGACTGATCCTGAGGGGCTGTGGTCGTCCGCTCTCACGGAGAGCGACACACGCCCCGGGAGCCCTGAACACGCGCGTGCACCTGCTGTCCAGGGACACGCCAGTTCATGGGGGGTGGACTCTGCATCCAGAAATTTTGGAACAGATGTGGACCCGGTTCGGCCGACCCGTGGTAATTCTGTCCGCGCCAAGAGACAACACGCAGCGCGCGCTGTTTTTCTCTCTGCGCAACATGGATGCTCCCCTCGGGGAAGACGCTTCAGCGCACGTCTCGCTAAAAGAGCGTCTTTATGCATTCCTGCCCCTGGCCCTGATGCCTCCCACTCTGCTCGGAGTGAGGATACACGGCCACGCACTGACTCTGATAGCTCCACACTGGCCTGCGAGGCATTAGTTGGCGGAGATATATCAGCTGCTGTGCGCCCAGCCCTGGCAGCTCCCGCTGCACGGGCACCTGCTATCGCAGAGGGACGGGGCAGTCTCCCATCCGCACCCGTAGCGCCCCGCGCTATGGGCTTGGCCCCTGAATGGTTAAATCTGTCGGCTGTGGGTCTCCCACAGCGGGTGATTTCCACCATTCAAAGTGCTCGAGCCCCCTCCACTAGGTCTCTGTATGACTGTAAGTGGAGGGTGTTTGAGGAATGGTGCCACAAGTGCGGTCACATTCCTTTTCAGTGTCCGGTGGGGGCAATTTTGTCATTCCTGCAGGACCTGATTGACAAAGGAAAAGCCTTCTCCACGGTCAAAGTGTACTTGGCAGCTATCGCCGCCTGTCACGTGGGGTTTGGCGAACAAACAGCGAGCCAGCACCCGCTGGTTTGCCGTTTCATGAAGGGAGCGCGCAGGCTTCTCCCCGTGTCCAGACCATTGGTACCACCATGGGATCTGGCTGTGGTTCTGGAGGGTCTCAAGGGACCTCCGTTTGAGCCAATGGGGAAAGCAGCCTTAAAACACGTGTCTCTCAAGACAGTGTTATTACTGGCTCTGGCTTCGGCTAAGCGGGTCAGTGATATTCACGCGCTCTCGGTCCATCCCTCATGCGCTCAGCTCTTCCCGGGGGATGTAAGGATCATTTTGAAGCCCAACCCGGCCTTTGTGCCTAAAGTGGTGGGTTCATGGTCCCCTATTGACCTTGTGGCCTTTACTGCCTCACCAGATGGGCAGCAGTCACATGCGTTATGCCCTGTTCGTGCCGTGCGCACTTACATGGACAGGACGAGGAGTGTCAGGAGGAGCGATCAGCTGTTTGTCTCCTGGGCTAATCCTCATAAGGGGAAACCTGTCACAAAGCAGCGCCTGTCCCACTGGATGGTTGAGGCGATTGCTTTGGCTTATACGAGTCAGGGTCTGCAGCCACCTGTGGGCTTGCGAGCGCACTCGACTCGGAGCTTGGCCACATCCTGGGCCTTATTCAGGGGAGTTTCTGTTCAAGACATTTGTGCCGCGGCGAGTTGGTCCTCCCCGCTCACTTTTGTCCGGTTCTATATGCTGGACGTTTCTGCTCCGTGCCTGGCACGAGCAGTTCTGCTGGCCTGACCGGAACAGAATATTTTTCCCCTGTGGGTTGGTGGACGCAGATAAGCTTGTCTGGCAATACGGGAGCTTCCACATCCCATAGTGAGACATCTCACGAAATGTTAGGAAAGAGAACTTAAGGTTATTTACATAACCCCGGTTCTCTGAGTAATATGAGTGAGATGTCTCACCAGACAACCCTTCTTGCTGGGCGAGTGAGAAGAGGTGCTTATCTTGAATGACGTAGTACCGCCCGCCCGAGCTACTTAAGGTAGCCGGGACTACCTGGGGCGGACGGATACGTTTTTCACCAGCCAATTCAGGATTGGCGGAATGATATTAATGCTTCTGAGGTATGCAGCGGAGCGTGCATCCCATAGTGAGACATCTCACTCATATTATTCAGAGAACCGGGGTTATGTAAATAACCTTAAGTTTTTTAGCTTAACTTAATAAGCAGAAAAATTAAAGTACACCAATTCACTTTTAGGGGATCATATTATTGTAAATGTAGCTTTAATCACCACCATATAAACCAAACTGTCCATAAACACTTAAACAAAAAACCTCCACTGTAAAGATATTGTACTTTTGTGCCAAAACCACAATCTTCTGGCTTCACCGACATGGATTAGGGTACCCAAGCTGTTAGGACTTATCTCAGTTATCACTGAGGCAGGTGGTTCTTGTGTTTTCCTCCAGAGATAGCAGAGAAAATCAGCCCTTGCAAACTCAGTCTACTGAAGAGCAAACAAACTTTACTGGTGTTTTAAGTGATAAGAGGCAGGTTTCCAAGCTCATTCTTAAGGTCAGTTTGGCCTCAGTCGACATTTCACTGGCTCCTGTTTCCTATCCTTTCAGCCTTTCTCAGTCCAAGTGGCACGTAACACAATGAGTGGCACACACAACAAAGCACAATCAAAATTGCACACACACCACCATTTTGTATCCCAGAACACTTAGATCTTTTCTTCAGCCGTTCTTCCCTGCTGGTGTCTTTCTTCCACAGGCACCAACCTAAACTAACATTACTGAGCTGAGATAATGACTGCATTGCCAGGATCAATCCCTGGAGTCCATCAAAAGCGGAAGAGCAGGCAAACATACAAAGCGAATGGCTTGTTCCTGCTACAGAGGATCAATGCTCAGGGTAAGTGCAGGAGAAAAACAATGGCTCTTTCCATTGTAAGGCAGCACATAGGCTGCTGAGAAACAGATCTGAGAGGACAAACTGGCATTGGCCCCAATCACGTCAGGCAATTTTACACATATAGACTGTGGCAGGTGCTTCAAAACACACACCTGCAGCTGATTTGACTGAAAGAGACAGTAATAAACATTAGGGAACTCACTCAAACACACACACACACTCATAATCCTAACAGAGAGGAGGGGATAAAAAGCACAACCTGTTCATGGGCCTTTGGGAGGCTCCATCATGGTTCATTTCCTGAAGCAGTTGGTAGACTCTATTTATAGACAGGCATACTGGTACCAGTTAATCCTGCACTGGGCTGCCAACTGCCTGCCAGCTGGCACACTGGGTCGCACTTGTGTGTGTGTGGAGCTCGGGAAGGTTCGGGATGAAATATTGGCGAGGAAGTCCAAAAGCTACCTTAATGACCAATGAATGGGGGAGTTATTTTAAACCCATAGATCAAACTAATAGGAAGAAACTTTCAGAGTGAAACTTTACTAACTACATTTTCCTGAATGTAGGTTGCTGCTCTGGCCTTTCTAACTGGGTTTAAAAGATGACACCACATCAGCACAACCTTGGCTTCTCTTCAATGATTTCCACCTAGTTGTTGCAATAAACTTAATTTTTCACTGATGACTCTAATAGAATGGCTGCATGGTGGCGCAGTGGTTAGTGCTGCAGCCTCACAGTAAGAAGGTTGCGGGTTCGATTCCCGGGGCAGCACGTGGCCTTCCTGTGTGGAGTTTGCATGTTCTCCCCGTGCATGCGTGGGTTCTCTCCAGGTACTCCGGCTTCCTCCCACAGTCCAAAAACATGCTGTCAGGTTGATTGGTCACTCTAAATTGCCCATAGGTGTGAGTGCGAACGTGAATGGTTGTCTGTCTCTATATGTCGGCCCTGCAATTGGGAGCCAGTCTGTAGCCTTAGCTCCTTAAGGTGGAGCAATTTCTGTACTTTTAAAGTACGTGGGACTCCTATGTTGATATATTCTTATGTTGCTTGGGTTCTTTTGATATTGGGGTCCCTTATTTGTTTGGGCTTCTATGTTGTTTGGTTCCAAGGTTCTTCTGTTATTGGGGGTCGTATGCTCTGATGGTATTGTTCAAATCTCATATTTGGGTTTTGAAGGTTTTGAGAGTTGGTTGGATTCTTATGATGGTAGGTTCATTATTTGTTTGCGCTTCAATGTTGTTTAGGTTCTTACATTTTTTTTTATTATTTGGGTTCTAAATGTTCAGGGTCTTATGCTCCTAAGTTGTTGGGTTTATGTGTTGTTCAAATCTGGTTCTGAAGGTTCTGAGGCATTGGTTCAGTTCTTTGGATGGTAGGTTCTTCATTTGATTGGGCTTCTATGTTGTTGGGTTCCAAGGTTTTTCTTTTAATCAGGGTCTTGTGCTTGGAAGTTGTTTGGGTTTCTGTGTTGATTAAATCGTGTTTGGGTTCTGAAGGTTCAGAGAGTTGGTTGGGTTCTTATGATGTTGGATCCTTTATTTGTTTGGGCTTCAATGTTTAGTATCCGTTTTTTTATTATTTGGGTTCCAGTGTTCTTCTATTGTTCAGGCTATTATGCTCTTAATTTGTTGGGATTCTGTGTTGTTCAAATCTGGTTATGAAGGATCTGAGAGTGGGTTGGGTTCTTATGATGTAGGGTTCATATGATGCTGGGTTCTTTATTTGTTTGGGCTTCTATATTGTTGGGTTCCAAGGTTACTTTGTTAATCAGGGTCTTATGCTCTTAAGTTGTTTGGGTTTCTGTGTTGTTTTTGAGTATTGTTGGGTTCACAATGTTGGGTTCGTTGCTTGGGCTTGAATGTTGTTCAGTTCAGATCTTCTCTTGTTTGGGTTCTTACTTTATTTTCCTCATTGCTCGAGTTCCAAGGTATTTCTGATCTATGGATTCTTACATGGGTTCTTACATTCATTTTGTTTCCCTTATTGTTTAAGTTCTAAGGGTTTTTGTTGTTCAGGTTCTTATATTTGTTTTGTTACCCTTATGGTTTGGGTTCCAAGGTATTTCTGTTATATACATTTTCTTTCTTTGGGTACATATCTTGTTAGCCTATGCTATTTGGGTTCACATGTTTTTTTAGGTTCATTCAATGGCATTCTTGTATGTGTGTTGGGTTTCTAAGGTTTTCAGTTGTTCGAGGGCTTGTGCTCTTAAGTTGCTTGTATTCCTGTGACTTGGGTTTTTTATGTATGTGGCTTTATTTTGGCTATTGTATGCTTTGATTGTTTAGGACCTTATTTTGTTGTATTTGTGCATTTTTTGAGTTTTTTTGTTGTGCTGGCTCTAATGATTGTTGTCACTACTTTCCTAGATTTGTGTTTTGTTCTAGCTCTTATGGTTTGGGATCCAGCAAATAGATTCGATATTTGTATTGTTAGCTTCCTTTATTATTTGGGTTCCTCATCGCATTCTTCAATTCTTATTTTATTTTGGTTCTTTTGCTCATGCTTGTTTGTAAAATAACTTTTTAGTCCATGTTATTAATGTTGTGCTGTAAAAAAAAATCTTAAGTGTCACTAAAATATCTGAAGCTGCTAAACTGCAAATCACAGAAAAAAACAGCTAATTTCAAGACTAATATTCATTTTAATAGAATTATGATGTTAATCAGTAACATGTTAGCTACCCACTTAATTTATTTTGTATTCAAGAGTGGATTCAAAACTTCCAGGGTAAAAAAAAAGGTTGCCATTTTTGTCATGAAGCAATTACTGGTGGCTGAATGGACACGAAAATGAGATTAGTTTGCCGCATAAACGAGCGAACAATTATCTGTGAATCTGCATTAAAGATAATTAGCAATTCCAATCGAGTGGATTAGGAATGGGGTAGTGTTTTGCTAAGTGTCATTAGGGACAAAGCCAAGAGCTTTTTTGTACAAGATAAAGAGTCTGCAATGTGCATGCTAATCTGCTTCAAAGTCAGCAAAAAGCCTGGCAATGTGCAAGCATCAGGTATACCGGTGACTTTGGACTTTGCATTTATCAGAACGGCGGTTAAATCAAGCCTGACTCTTGTGAGGGTGTGCCTCAGCGCCTTTCAGAATAAATCGTGATGTAGCATGCATATACAAAAGCCTGCACCTTGCTTTATTCAAATGGGCATCAATACACGTCCTGCCGTGAGAATCCCATTGACTGACGGGGGCTGAGAAACAATGGCTGTGCAGAAATAAGCGGCACTTGCAGATATTTCAGCTTAGTAATGTGTTTGTTTAAGCGCAGACACCGCCTGGGATGGAGAGGATGGATGGAGTCAGGGCTGGGGAGAGATTGGAGGGGAGGGCAGAAGGGCTGAATAATGGTACACATCCAGGCGTAGGAATGCATAAGTGGGCACATAGCGCTCCCCGGAAAACCGCTACACAAGCACTTCGTCCTTGATGCGGCCATATGTTTTATAGCGCTTTCAGTTTGCTGTGCCCAGCCCTGCTTCCTTTCCGGGAGAATATGCCCAGTTAGCTTAAGCAGTATTGATTTTTTTTTCTTTTCAGGCGTGGTGTGGGAAGGTTGAGGATAGCAGTGGAGAAAAAGGCATGAGAGGGGACCGACTCATAGTATCAGGGGGACTATTTTTTTCTGCAAGCCACCAGCAAATTTGAAGCTGGAAGGCAAAATGGATGCCATTCTCAGAGGTTAAACACTGCTCACGACAGCAAGTTAGGCTGCCTGGGTGGCAGAGGGGAAGGATGGCAGATTTGAGCGAGGAGGGGGCAAGTGGGTCTGCTGGGAGTTGGAGATTAAACAATGCAAATAAGGCAATGGATTACTTTTTGGAGTTTGCTGAAGAACAAATAAGTGTAGGAGTTTTAGGGGGAATGAGACGTGTGCACTCAGCTCAGACTGATGAGACTTCACTGCATCAGAAGTCAGGCTGGAACTAATGACTGTAGTACATATACATATTGATGGAAATTAGGGAGTACAGAAACATCCATTTATTTTATAGGATAAGCAATACAAGAGGTGGGAGCAAATATATGAGTCATTATTTTTATCCAGGTTGTTTGTTTCACATTGCTGCGTTTGCAGGAATTCTCTAGAGGACTACAAGAAATACAAGTGAGTAAACATGAGTTCTATGATCTTTTTGCCCCATCTGACATTATTCTAAGACAACTCCCATGATTTTCATTTACCTTAATTAAAGGCACCATTCTTTACAAAAAGCTACCTTTTTTACATTTAGTCTATCAACCTTAAATCCCACCCCGTGAGCCGCTTTGCATTAACTAACCTCTTAAACCCTGATCTACAAATAAAGCTACATTAAGACTTGTTCTTTGGGAACATTCTGAGCACTTTGGAGTGTATTATAGCATATTAAGATCACACATTTTGATACCACTGAGAGCTGTGGTGAAAGGATAGTACAGTGTGGTCATGAGTTCAACCAATACCAGAAAAGGATATAACCACAGCCGGGTGCAGAGAGAGACATGTAACAGTGATCAGCTAAGCGGAAAAATAAGAACTGAATACAACTTTAGCTTGACTGATTAAGATGTGAAGGTCCATGTGAGCAGCATGTTCTAGTGCAGTGGTTGCCATACCTGGGGACCGGGGACCCCTTGGGGGGTTGCCAAAGTGTGGCACCAGAGCCTGTCTGCTCTAACATTGTCAAAATTAGACATTCATTGAAAAGAAAATACTGATCATGGACCTAAAATAAAGAGTAGGGGGGGACAAAAAATATATAAATAATGAGAATCTGTAGATTTCAAATCATAAAGGTGAAATTTTGTCTAGAAAAAAATATATATTTACAACATTTCAGAGATTCAAAAGCCAGGAATTCACAAAAATCCACATTTCTATGTTGAAAAAGTCATCGAAATTAGACGCACCTTTTTTTAGTTTAAAAGTTTTTACTACACTAAAAGGTTAAAGATTACCAATAAACCAAAATGAAAACAGTGGTCAGATTTTTTAGACTTTATATATACAATTTTGGGGGGGTTTAGGACAGTTCAAAATCATAAAAATGTGTATCTTTTTCTAACAAATTAAATGTATGAACCTGTTTTTTTTGTGTGTTTATTTTAAATTAGTCTTGTTTTCTTATTATTATTCAGGGTCAGTACTCATTTTTTAAGATCAAATTCAAGCACGTTTAAGAGTCAATTTTCAAAATTTTCCAACACCTTATCGCTTGGGTAAAAATCACTTTATCCCATTTTTTATCACAATTATGAACAATAAAATGTTGTTAGCATAAAAGATTTTTTATTAACGCAAAAAGTTTAGAAATTTAAGGAGAACACATTTTTTAAAGTTTTATCCAAGTAAAATCCTTTTTTGCATGTATTAAGATACTTTTTAGTTAAACATCCATCTTTCTAAATTACACAAAAAAATAGAAATAACATAAAATCTATTGATTGTTGTGATAAAAATACAAATTTCTTCTTTTATTTTGGTAGGGTAATAAATAAATAAATGTGTGGTGTTGGAAGTCAATAAATTACAAACTAGTCTGAGAATATTTCTATTCTTATCTTATTTTATTAATAAATAATAACTACATTAACAGGGTTAGAGTTAGGGTAAGCAAACTATCCAGTCTGATCCCAATTTTGTGAACAACACAAGAGCTTTATGTCAAGTGCTTTCAAGATCTTTTTGGACCTTGAAAACACCACATTGAAATTCAAGCACTTTCAAGGATTTCAAGCACCTGTGCAAACCCTGACGGCATACATGGAAGCACTGATCTGTTTTCCTGCATGAATTGAGTTTAAATGAGCCTTTAGTGCTGTCAACTCGCAGCAAGAAGGTTCCTGATTCCAATCCCTTTCTGTGAGTGGTTTATATGTTCTCCCTCTGTGGTGTGAGATCTCTTCAGGTAATCTGGCTTCCTCCCACAGTCCAATGACAGGATCATGAGGGTAACTGCTTCTTCTAAATTGCCTGCAGCTGCACGTTGTGCCTTAGGAAGCCCCTCAGCTGTTGTGAAATCATTGTAACCCACTGTTTTACAGAGCTCATTGCTAAAATATGATTCAACTTACCACAACAATGACAATGTCGAGAAACAGTGACAGATAAATCGCAAAAAGTCTTATAAAGACACCTCTGGCTGTCCAGAAAACTGAAGAACACAATGACACTTAACTCAGTGAGTGCCAGGCTTACTATAAAATGGAAGTGAAATGTCCCAGCATATTTGGCCATTTTGAGTCATCTTTTAAGACCCACAGAATTTTTTGTACTATAACTTTGAAAAAACTGAATAGCCCAAATGAAAGAAGAAACCCTCAATTTCATCATGGAAAAAACATTCATTTGCACCTTGTTCCATTTTTGATTTATCTGAAGTTGAATAGAGGATAGTTTCACCAAAAAGACCACTTTTTTTCTAGAAAGCTCACTTTCTTACCCATCACTCTGCTCACTCTGATCCCAAAGCATCACTGTTATGTCCAAACTATGTATCCCAGAAGCCCCTACATTATTTACAGGCAGCACAAGAGCGCCTTCTCTGCTTAGCTGCCGAAAAAAAAAATGTAGACGTCTACTGTATGTACATCAATGATCAATGGCACTCTATGTCAATGGAACTAAAAGAGTTAAGTGATAAAGTAAGTCAGAACAAGAATCTGTTTGGGTTGCTGTACCTTTAAAAAAAGTAATATTAGATTATACTTCACTACATATCATCATATCGATATTTGTTCCATATGTGCTCACCTATTAATATTTGAAATGAAAAGGTTCTGAATTCACATTTTTTGGGTCACCGGCTTAAATTTTCTTGTTGTCTCCTACAATACTATTTCAAATTGCAGTCCATATTAAAGCACGAAGTGTGCCTCAGCTCCTGTGATTCCACTTCACCTTGATGATGTTTTTGTTCAGTGGTTAAAGTTTGAGGAGCACAATGTTCAAGGACACAAAAAGGTACGAATGAAATATAAAGATAGACTTGAAATGTTAGCCTTGCCTCTGTTTTGTCCACCTACCCTAGTTTTCATGCCCACACTGGAGCATTTACACAGTGCACAATCAAAAGAAAAATAAACTTTAATCATTTCTCCAGTGACGGATTTCATATGAATCCAAATGCTGTTATAGAAGATTATATGTAAATGTTGGATAGAGATAGAAATGCAGATTTTTTTTAACTCAGACAAAGTATTCAAAAATAATTAAAAGCCTGAGTCTGTAGGTGCCAATCTCAAATAAGGGCAGGGAGACTTTAACAAATAACCACCCAGGATTTTCACTGAAGTCTATGGTTGTATTTATTGCCACTTTTCTATTGCACTTTATATAACACTTCATCTTGCACCCTCATAACACAGTTGACACCATCCTAATGTGAACGCACTGCTATTAATCACACCTGATCCCTTAACTGTAGTTTTAACTTGTCACTTACTGCTTAACACTTCTTAAAATATTCATGTGTACTTCAATTTTTACTCTAACTTGTATCATATTGTGTTGCTGCAATAACTGAATTTTCCCTCTGGTGATCATGAAAGAGTTACTGAATTTATAACATCAGGACAACTGCTGCTTTTAACTGCAAATCGTGAAATCAGTGGTTCAACAACAGAGGGCCCAGAGGCATGATAGGAGGGGTGTTTCCACCCGCCTATTCTTATTTGCATTTTTAAAAATAGCGAAAACAAACATTGATGGAAATGCCAGAAATTTGAAAAAGGCCAACATTTGCATTAAACATTTTTACACTTGGAGGGGATGGATTTGTCAGTGTATTGATTCAAAGAAATTGTGACTTTTTGCTATGGAAACAGGTTTTGCGGATAAACAATGACTGTGCCTGATGTAGGGCTGGACGATTATGGCAAAAATAATAATCACGATTATTTTGATAGATATTGAAATCACGATTAATAAACACGATTATTCATAATTTCAAAACTTGAGTATTTATTGAACTACAACTTGAAAGAACAATCAAAAATAAATTAGCTTGTAAAAAATATTATTAAATAATAGCAATAAAACAAATAATAAAATAAATACCCAATCTGCATGCACTTCTATAAAACTTGCAAAAATTGCAACATGCAAAATACACTAATAACACAGTCAAAAACACAACCTGAAAATATTCTTTGAAGTCTTTCAAAAACTTTTTTTTAAAAACAAAAGAGGAGTTGGCTGCATAGTTAAACACTCCCTGTAGTTTGGCTGAAGCTGACGAGCTAGCACTTTTTTGGCTCTTTTGGTCCTTTAAAACTTGGTCATAGACCACTTTGTGGCTGAACTTTAAGTGGTTAAATAAATTGGTCGTGTTGCCTTGGGGAGTGGACACGACAGCGTGACAAATTTTGCAAGTAATGTCCTTCTGCTGGATGTCCGACAACTTGAAGCCAAAATGCTTCCAGATGACTGAAATAGTCCTACCTTTCTTGTCAACTAAAGGCTCCCTTTCTGCCATGTTTGTAAACTGCTGTCTTCACGTGTTGCTGATCAACAAATGCTTGCTGCGGCTGCGCACACAACACAGGTGCATTCACGGTGCTTTGGCAGTGCAGGAAATTACATACACGTCGCACCGTGCGGCACATTAATCGTTTTTCTTTGATTATAACGTTTTTATGATTGTGAGTAACCAAAATCAAAATCACGATTAAAATTCAATTAATCGTCCAGCCCTACCGGATATCACGTCGCACATCTACATTTTGTTGACAAAAAATGGCAATGGATGATTAAGTTAGATATGTATGGGGGGAGGGCAAAGAAACAGAATTATTTCTGGGATTAATAGAAAAAGCAAAGTAAGGGCAAAGGTATGGGCAGAGACACTCTCTTATGACATTATCTCATGGCGCACTCTTTTCCCAATAATCGCTAAACAATAACATATGGAAACAGGAAAGTTTTGCATTTTCTTTGGCACATTTTTACTAAATTCGCTCCAAAAAATTGACACATTTGGATGGACACCTAACTAGGGTGCATGTAAAATTGTACATACTAACAGCATATCCACACCATCGAGTGAATCAATCTTAATGCTAAGCTTTGTGGCAGAAGCTCTGTGCAGCAGGTTGCTTAAAGCTTCAACAAATTTAAAAAGTTGTCCCATGAGTTCTCAGTGTGCATGTACACTACATGAGCAAAAGTATTTGTCCACCCCTGTTTATTATTGAATGTGTGCACTGTGCACAAAGCAAATTTAGTGTGGAAAAACTTACCACATCAAGCACCTTTGGGATGAACTGGAACAGAGATTGCGAGTCAGGCCTTATTTTACTACATAAGTAGCTGATCTCGTGAATAATCCACAGAATGAATTCTAACAGAAACACTTCCAAGGAGAGTGGACATTTTTATAGCTGCAAATTGGGGACAAACTTCCTAAAAACATCTACTGTATGTACCTGAATACAATGTCATTACAGTTCTTGTTGGTATATCTTCTGGTTGCAACAATCAGCAGACAATGCAAGTCAATTTACAAGCCCATCACTAAGAATGTATGTGCACTGTTGTCAGAAATGAATCAAACAGAATGAAAACAATAAGAAGTCTTGCATATCTGCTGCGGAGGAGCTAGAGCATCAGAGCTGTGATGGAGCTGTGACAGAGCACAGAGGAGCAAGTGGAAGAACTCTGATTAACACCACTATTAACAGGAAGCAAAGACAGACCGAACAGAATTTGAATTTTAGGTGTGCTGACTGTTCTCATGATGTAAAAATGTCTTACTATATTTACTGTAGATTATGAAAAAGCAAACACTGTTCAGTAGCATTCTAGTGACCATTTTTCAGTGTTCATACACCTTATCCAAGGCTGAATTTAAGCACTTATCAAATCCTTTTGAGGTATGTTCCTGGCACCTCTAGCGTTGGTTGGTTATGTATGTATATGATTATTTAAAGATTTCCAGACAGATTAGGGCAGTGTCAGCAGTGATGTGGACGTTCTACCGTTCCTACCCTCGCTTATGGTCATGAGATGTGGGTAGTGACCGAAAGAACAAGATCCGAGGACAAGCGGTCGAAATGAGTTTTCTCTGCAGGGTGTCTGGGCTCAGCCTTAGAGATAGGGTGAGGAGCTCAGACATCCAGGAGAGGCTCAAAGTAGAGCCACTACTCCTCCGCATTGAGAATGGCCAGATGAGGTGATCGGGCATTTGGTGAGAATTTGTTTGAGGCATGTCCAGCTAGGAGGAGACCCAAGGGAAGACCAGGGCATGCTTGAGTTATTATATCTCTCAGCTGACTTGGAAGCGCCCTGGTATCCTCTTGGTTGTTTTTATGTTTTTATAATCTGAACTGGTTACATAAAGCTGTTTAACCAAAATTGTGTTTTGGGTAGGGAAAAAAATGTAGGTCTTAAAATGTGCAGACTTTCCACCCTATTAAGCTGGTAGAGTGAATATAAAACAATTACCCAAATAGTCACTTGATTAAAAACTTCCCTTTTCAGTAAATGCTTTAATGAACTTACTCAGACACAGTGAGTGGAGGGTAAGAATACAAATCGGAAAAACTTTAGATTGCTAAACTTTACAAAAAATATATTTTGTTTGGTGATCACTTTTATGTTGTTCAGCCTGGAAATTTCTATCACTGTGTTTTGAGTTTTCTGCCATTATTAGAGGACAGTGGATGGCATGTCCACTTCGCCTCTGCACATGGGACGCACAACATAACACCATACAAAGTTCAATATTTTCAAATCACAATAAGAATTTCAAGAATTTGAACTCTTTGAGTGCCAGTCTTATTTTAAATGGGAAGTGCCTTGTGTCAGTGTTTTTGGCCATTTTGAATCATCTTTGAAGTAGGCTTGTCACGGTACTCGGTACTTCGGGTCCAAATCGGGTCCAACAGTGGTATCGTATGTACGGGTCTATGTTTTTGTGGTACCGGAGACACCGGGTGTAGTCTGAGGCACCGGGTGTACGCGTCGGGGGTGTGCCTCGCGGCTCAGCGGAGCGCAGAGTGAAACTCATATCAGAAGGAAATTAAACACAAAAAGCAATTCAGGGAATATTATCTATATAAAACATCCTAATATAATCTGTAAATAATTGTGTTGATTAAATATATTAAGATCCCCGTTCCTCACCGAAAGGGATCCTTAATCAAAGGTGCTGTGCTCACCTGAGACACAGACACTCACCTGAGACGCGCAGCAGAAGTCCAGGAGACGAGTACTAGGCGGAATAAATCCATTAAAAGCACCCAAAAACACCAGGAGAGCTACCGGTAAGGAAGAGTTTAAAACGTATTAAATCCTGTTTATTAGTTTGGTGACGGGTTGGCGTCTCTGACCGCTGCAGCGCCGACACGGCACGCGTACATTGTTCCGTTTGTTTAAAGCGCAAAAGCGCTCACGTTTCTCTTTAAAACACTGCCTGCTCATACATATATTATTACATGTGGTAGAGGAGGCAAATATATGCGCCTGGCCTTATTTAATTGTTTGGGCATAGCGGTGTTTCACTGAGGAAACATACGATAGGGGAGACCGGGGCTGGTTGTCACACGGGAGAAACACTTCCATTATAAGTTTTGCACCACAACTTTTATACCGTGATATATACCGTTACCGTGACAGGAATACATTTATACCGTGATATGAATTTTAGGTCATACCGCCCAGCCCTACTTTGGTTTTAGACTGTATTTGTTTTTTTGCACTTTAAACAATTTTTGTTCAAAACAGTTTAAACACCGTAGCAAAACGTTATTTTTCTGCACCTAGAACTTGTGTGATTTTATTCAATAAATAGTGAAGATATTTAAAAAAAAAAAAAAATTGTCGTGGTATCGAACTTGGTATCGAGTATCGTGTAAGTTCATTGGTATTGGTATCGACTACTGAATTTCTGGTACCGTGACAAGCCTACTTTGAAGACCCCATGGATGTATAATAAGAACTGGATACCAGACCCGCCTCTCAGCAGGCACGCCGATTTTTCCCAGTGGCCACTTGTGGTACTGCACCAAATAACTGTCTGTGGCCCAAAAGGCTTTTTTCCCATAGACCACAATAGTAAAGAGAAGCCTGTAAAACTGTTCACGGGACACCAACAGCTATAACCCCTGGAAATGACTGATCTTTATATTCTATTTTTTTTAAGTCATGGACTTTTGATCTGTTAAAAACTGTTCTAAAGGTCAGAAAAGCGCTAAAAAGTATATTTTCCCAGCGTGACGTCATAGCTGTCTGCGTCATTGGTTTATCTGCAATCTGATTGGTCTCATCGCCCCAGGGGATGATGGGAGGCCCCAAAGCATCATGGGGGTTGACTCTACTGCACAGTCTCTATTGGCCGCTAATAGAAAACGTAAACCCGGTAGCCAGAAACTTTTGGCTAAATG
>JBAMNC010002663.1:0-16517 GCA_037902135.1 Cetoscarus ocellatus | reverse complement strand
TTTAATTACTTGTCGTTTCTTTGAAAACTGTCTTTCTGATATTCTCTTGTATCCTGCTGCTGCTGTAAATGTTGAATTTCCCCCTGTGGGACTAATAAAGGTATATCTTATCTTATCTTGTCTTTTGACAGGGTTCCTGCAGATCCTTAAAAAGTCTTAAAAGGCATTGAATTCATGAATCTAAAAAAAGGCCTTAATTGGCATTAAAATGTCTTAAATAAATATTTAAGAAGTCTTAAAAATTTTGAGTTGATAAATAGGATTTTTAAAATTTTAAATAGTCCTAAATCTCACAATAAATGTTTTTTTTTTTTTTTTTTATAATAATTAACCGAATGACTTGTGGTGACATTGTGCACACGATGGAGGAACCAACCAAAGTGATGCTGTTGCACCCGGGACTCTAAGAGCAAATGCACATTGTTCATGTAGCAACTTTAGACAAAATGGGAAAGTGTAAATTCAACAAATTATGGCTGTCCAACCAAGATTTTTCTTCATGGCTGAAAGTGGTACCAGGCAATTGGAGGAATTGGAGACTTTTTCCATAATTAAAAGTTATCTGTCAGTTGTGTTTTTATTGGGCATTCAGGATGTATACATCCTTTATGTATTGTTTTCCATGTCTTTAAGTCTGGAATAAGCATTTATATTTTGAAAAAATAAGTTTTTTCATTGGCTAAAAAAGTCATATTTGATGTTAAAATCACTTTTTTGTATCATTTATGTAGCATATTAATGCAACTGATTTGACTTTTCTCTCCAAATGTGTTTTTTGTGAAGTTGATCTTAAAATTTAATTTCAAATGGCAGTAAAAAGTCTCAAAAAGCCTTCAATTTGACTTGCCTTAAGCTGTAGGAACCCTGTTTTGAGTGAAGTATTGTCCCTTAGATGCATAATTGGGGTCAAATGACTCCAGTGGTAACATTTTTTTGAAATATCTTTGTCATTTAGATTTTTTTTTCTTAATTTAATCTTACGTGTATTACTCAAACAGCATGTCTAATAGTTGTTTTTTTTTTTGATTAATTGCATTTTTTGCATAAGTACCACACCTTGGTCACCATGCATTTGGTCAAAAATGTCACCATTTATTATCTGTGGAATTTTAACCCAAGGAGCCTTTGACTTTTATCAACTTTGACTGCCAGGTATACATTTACTGTCGACCCCCACATCTTATGCCAACAGTCTTACCAACCTGAAAGTAATTTTTCCACAGCATCATACCTGTAAATGGTATCATCATTGTTATACCTCATAATATATGTGCTGTTATAAAATATGAACTTATTTTCCACATCCATGAATATTGTGCGATAGTGTTGTGTTATCATCATCAAATTACTACTTTGTAGTTAGCTACACTAGCTTCCATTTTTGATTTATCTGAAGTTGAGCTTGTTTCACCAAAAAGACCACTTTTTTTCTAGAAAGCTCACAATCTCCCCTTTCACTCAGCTTGCTCTCATAGCATGGTATTCACTTTCATCTACCATCTCTTGTGTCTGAACTACGTATCCCAGAAGCCCCAAAATTACTCACAGGCAGCATGAGAGCACCTCCTTGCACCAGCCAAAAAGTGCCTTTGACCTACAATTGCACTGTAAGAGTTTAATAGATTTATTGCAATAATCCAACTAATGCTGGACTTTTAAAGACATGTTAGCATGTGAGTTTTCAAGGGTGATTTGGCGATATCTAGAGAATGGAGATTGTAGGCAGGCAGCGTCACGTTATAGCAGGATGTTGTTGTCTGATAGAAGGAGCAGCTGTTGGTGATAGAAATGCTAATGTTAGCAGTGCTCTTCAAACCCAGTTTGACAATATTGACTATCAACGATGCTCTCCACCTGAAAAACTGACTCAGCTCATCACAATGCTCCTTTTCCGCTACGTAGTGCTGTATGAACTCACTGATATATTACTTGCTTTGGTTTTTTATGCATCCATGCTAGCTTCAGCTTTCTTTGGCTTTCTGTCCATTCGCCCGGTGGTTGTAATTGCAATATCTCAAGAATGCTTTGAAGGATTTTCTTGAAAACTTGGTACAAATGTTCACCTGGACTCGCAAAATAATTGATTTGAATTTGGAGGTCAAAGGTCAAGGTCACTGTGACCTCTTTCATCCTTTGCTTTTGAACACGATATCTCAAGAATACGTTGAGGGATTTTCTTCAGGCTTGGCACAAGTGCTTACTTGGACTAAAGGGTGAACTGAGTAGGTCTATCCATACCACCTCATACCGCCTCTTCACAGACTTGGCCACTGATACATACCATCCAACAGAGGCATCAACCACAAAGTGGTATTTCTAATCAATCAGAGATAATGGCCAGTGGTGACACTTTTACGTATATGAACCGAAGCTGTTACTACATTCCTACGTCAAGATCGTGTTGGCCACTGATTGGTCAGAGAGTATCTGTCACATTGAATATCAGAGTACAATATTCAACATGTTAATCAAAACTGGTTCTGATAGCAGCTACCATTCATTTGGATTGTACTAATAAGTACATTGCAATAATCTTTGGAATAAAAATGGTCTACTTGCAAAATGTTGTAGACCAATGATGAAGGACTAGATCAAATCAGTGTCCTCCATTGACATGTTTGTGATGTGCCAACGTTGGGGAAGAATCATACTGTAATGTAACTGAAGTTAACCAAGCCAAGCCGGTACTCCACAGTTTTATTTGGCCAGTCTGTATTTTTACTTGTCCCAAATTACCTTGAAATTGCAATATGGACTCTCTACTTTCTATTTCTGCAAGTTTTGGCCTCTTCTCCTGAAAAACATTTGTCCTTCTGCTCGCCAAATACTCCACTTTGTTCAGCAGCAAGTCACTGACCCTTTTATTATTTGGAATTCAGAATGGAAGTACACAGTTTTTCACTCTAAATGTTTTGGCAGAAAACAGGCGCCTGTTATAGCCAGAAAGACAATTCTGATGAGAACAGACAAAAAAGAAAGTTGGAGAGACAAAAACCCAAAACAATCAGATTAAAGTCTTAATAAATCTGAACGTATCTGCCAACAGTACTCTGTGTTTACTACTTAAAGCAACAGTGTTTACGTAGAAGAAGTCATGTGATCATTTGTTATCAGGAAGATATTTGTTTTAGTTGTTGTGTTTCTCTAGCCCAAACTATTCAGGAATAAGGATTAAGGGCTGACTCACAGTCGCCCAGTTGCTCTGTGCTGCGAAAGCATGATTGTCTCTCCTCCCCCCAACCCCCTACAGCCTGTGCTCACATTGCTCTGGTACTAAATGACCCTGAGCACAGTTACCTCCTTTGCATACAACATCACTTGTAATTGCTGTTTTCTCAAAGAGCCTCTGAGTTTGTGGGGATTTTCTCTCTTACTTTGAGTACTTATCTCCATAAGGGACCACTGTGAACAGGGGCGTCACACCTGTGGGGTATGAAGGTGTTGTGACACCCGCACTTTTACAAACATTATCTCATCCTTCTCACGTTTAGGGGTTCTGGTGACATCCACATAAATCGTCCTGTAAGGCGTCACTTAGAGCTTTATGTCAGTCTGGAGACAGACTTTTGTGTTTTAGTAAATGACTCTGGTCAACACACAGAATATATGTATTTGTAGTAGACTTTCTACGTCCATATGATGGTGGCATCACTATCTCATCCTTCATTAAATGCTCCTACATTCCAGCAGCCTGGTAAATATGCAGAAACTTGGACATGAATGTCAGCTTCAGATAGGCAAGTAATTCCCTTAATTGGAAACTAGATTATGGCAGGGGTACCATGGAAGCAAAACAGTCTCATCAGATTTTGAATTTTTTTTAAGTCTTTGAATTGTTAGCCGTAACATTTTTTTGCACTGAAATTATGTATCTGAATTTTTTTGTCAGTGGAATTATGTATCTGATTTTTTTTGTATTGAAATTATGTACCTGATTTTTTTTGCACTGAAATTATGTACCTGATTTTTTTTGCACTGAAATTATGTATCTGATTTTTTTTTGTCAGTGGAATTATGTATCTGATTTTTTTTTGTATTGAAATAATTTACCTGAGTTTTTTTTGCACATAAATTATGTATCTGAATTTCTTTGTCAGCGGAATTATGTATATGATTTTTTCTTTAGGTCGGTGGAATTATGTATCTGAATTTTTTTGTATTGCAATCATGTACCTGATTTTTTTTGCACTGAAATTATGTATCTGATTTTTTTTTTTTCAGTGAAATTATGTATCTGATTTTTTTTGTATTGAAATTATGTACCTGATTTTTTTTTGCATTGAAATTATGTCATCTAGTATTTTTTCAATCTTACTTTTCAGTGTTCAAAAATTCAGAGTTAAAAATTCAAGTTTTAAAAATGCAGTGTATAAAAATTCAAGTGCTCAAAATCAAAATTCCCCGTCTGACCAAGGGAAAAGCAATCGATCGTCTCACATCGAACCCAACCGCCGGCCAATGAACTTGCGCTCCAATGGTCATGTGATGCCGGTACTTGACTCAAGGAAGAAGGAGGAGTAGCACCAAACTGCGTCGGTTATGGCATCAGCCAGCTCGAATGGAAATGTGTCTAGTGATGGGCACACTCCCCAAAAAGAAATTCAGATACATAATGTCACGCAATCAATGTGCAGAGACGTAGTGGAAGTGCCAGTGTAAATCACAGTATGGGGGAAATTGTGCTGCTTGGTAGAGGTCTCTCCTCTCTGAGTGCTTTTCTACTTATAGAAAGGTGAGCTCACATTGTCAGTGGTTCATGTCCTTGGTGGGCACATACATGCCATGTAGTAGCACACCTTGTGCAAGTTTGCCAGGGTCAAGAGAGTCAAACATGGAGCACCCAGACTTGTTAGAAAAGCCAAACTTTGGGGTCAAACATGCTTGGGTTGGGTATGGATTGTCTTCTAACAGAAGGTTTGAGATATGGTCTCAGCCTCTTGAGTCACATGCCGAAGTGTCCATGGGAAAGAAACTGAACACCAAGTCACTCCCTCTTTGTTCTACCAATGTGTGAATGTTTGAAATGCTCTTTTGCACCAGAGTTGGAGTTTTTGCACCAAAAATGCCCAAGGTGTTTTGGGCATGCGCTATAATTCATATGGCGGGCTTTGGCCCAGATGTCGTAGACTACCCAGGAAAATTAAGGTTGCTGTTTGTCTTCAGATATCAGCTTAAAGCAGAGAAACAACACAGAGTTCTTTCGAAATTCCAAGAATTCTTCTAAAATGGCAACTGGACTTCTGGAGTTTTTCTTGAAGATGTTTCGCCTTTTCTCCAAAAGGCTTCTTCAGTTCTAATGGGGACTGGGTCTAGAGAGGAAATATAGCCTAGGATGGCAGTCATCATTGGGGGACCTACACAGACAAAGTACATAAACAACATACATAACTTTTATGTGTTGTCCTCTTGTTCATTTGTTGGTCAGTTGTCATCTTTGCCAAATGGGTTATGCTGTTTATCTGTTTGTCTATTAGTTAGCAAGATAACTCAAAAAGTTCTGGACAGATTTTGATGGCATTTTCTGGAAATGTCAGAAATGGCCCAAGGAACAAGTGATTAGATTTTGGAGGTTATCCAGATCATTGTCTGGATCCAGGAATGTTTTTAAGGATTCTTCATCATTGCAAGATAGGGCTGTTTTCAACATGTAACTCCACAATAATGACCCAAGGCACAGTGCGCCAAGGGCCTAATGGTTATGTTGCGCTTCCCATGTGCAGAAAGGCATGAGTTTAATCTGACTTAGGCAAATGTTTTTTGTTTTGTTTTTTGTAAATCCCAATATGGGAGGACTTTCAGAAGGTCCAAGGTAAGAGTGACAGTTAAGGAAGAGTCCAACATGAGGCTAGTAGTCCAGATTAATGTCCTAATTGAGCCACAACCATAGCTCAACTTAACAGTAAATGCTAATATAGAGACTGTGTGACATTTGGTGTTTTCCCTGTACAACTCGCCAGACTCTTCTTGCCTGTTTTGCTTTTCCATTGGAGGTCGTACCTACTACCTTTTTTTTTTTGGTATCTCCTCTGGTGATGACCTCAGGACACTGTTGACCAATGGTTGGTCAAAGTATCATTACTATTATGGTGCGTTCCAGTTACATCGGAGCTGGGAACTAGGAGTGACGTCATCTCCAAGTTGGCAGCGTTCTAGTTACACAAGTTGGAAAACAGCCATGAAAGCTGTTCTTACGCTTGCCCTGTCCGAATATAGGAATCACATGGGCAAATATGCAGTCCATTTGCAGCCTACAAACATGGTGGATGAGGAGAAACTGTACATTTGAGAGAAAACATGAAAACAGCATATCTACCAGGCTATTGTTTTGTTGTTGTTAGCCGTTGTTAGCATGCCCTGTGTTACAGTTCGCACAAAACTCATGAACAACGTAACACTGTAACGGCAATTCTCAACATAAGCCACAAACAACACTACTCATATGGCAGATTGAGTGTGACAAAAAAGTGTTACAATAAACAGAATATTGCCAGAGTTCATGTAATGTTTACACTGCTGGCAGCCATCTTTGATGGTCTACTCGGAGGTGGTGAGGATCCTCCGACTTCCCACTAGAAATTCCAACCTCAGGGTGTGCTCCCCTCAAAATTTCCCACTGGAAAAGCAACTAGAATGCACCATTAGCATCTCAAGAGGACACCAGACATATGGTTTGAATGTACTATTTTTTAAAGCAAAGAAACCACAATCAGCTACAGTTATTTTAACTCTACCTTTGAAAATATATCAATTGAAAATTAGCTAAACTGGGTAGAGACAGGCCAAACCGCGGCAAAACAATGCATGTGAAGTGTGGGGTGAAAGCTGCTTTAAGTGGCTTGGAATGACTGTAAAACACTGTTCAGCAAGTTTTCACAGATGAACATAAACCAGGCAAAAATTACCTTTCGCTCAAAGCGGCAAAAGAAGCTTGAAAAATAAATGTTATTCCTCAAAGAGAATAGACTGATAGGTAAGGTAAGCTTTATAATCCAGGCAAATAATGTGATTGTTGTGTCTTTCTGTAGCAGTTTTTCGCGTCTTCGAGACCGTTTGGTATCATTAAAGTTGTCTGAAGTCACTTTGTGTTCGAGCAGGGGGCACCATGCCTGTCCAGGCCTATCCAGAAATCCATTCATGACTCTGATCATCAAACACACATTTTAATTAGCATAAATACCCCTTTTTAATCAAATTTAAATTAATTACTTCCATCAAGCAGCTCTGATAAAGACGGTTTAATTACCACTTACATTTATCACTTTAAACTCTCTCATTTGACAAACTAAGTCTGGAACAATTGGCTCCAGACACACATCCCTTTAATTTAATATTGAAAATACTGAAGTGATGACAAGTCACACGATTAACACAAGCATTTATAGTATACACCCAAAAAGGCAGATGCACTTGAATTCAACAGCTGTCATGAAAAAGTTATAACTTATTCCAACCCGTCGAGGTTTGAGAAGTACATTTGGGATGTGTTGATGTTCCTCTGCGAGGATCTTTGAGTGACAGGAGCGTACAGTAGCGATAGGGAGCATCTCAAGTCTCTTTCATCTGGACGGGGGCTCAGCACTTCCAGATATGTGACGATTTCCTCCCTCCGTTCAGATCCATTTTTCATCTATAATTTCTCAAGCACTCAGCGAGATCCAACGGACGCAGCAGCAATGTTTTGATTATACAGTGACAACACATTATGAAGAAGTCAGTAAGCTTACAATCTTCTTTTTTTTCTTCTTTTTTTTTACAGTGGGAACACAAGAAAGCCAGAAAATGTTGAGTATTGCCATCCACCCACGAGGTTTCCCTTCTCCAACTTCAGGTAAACTTTGTCCTCTTTTTCTAGATACAGTAAAACTCCATTGGTGGCCGCCTCACGAGTCACATCTTTGTCACCCGCAAAGGCAGAGATGACGGGTTTCCCGTTTAACATTAGGTTCACCTGCAACAGAGAAAGCACAATTACCTACTGGGAAGAAAAAAGGGAACATTTCAAAAGCATATTTCACTATTATTTGCATATATTTCAGAGCTTAACATGACCTTGGGCGAACATAATAGAGTTGAAATCCCTGAACCACTGAAAGAATTGTTAGTCAAGAAGAGGGTTATAAGTCAGAAAAACCTCCATTACTAATTTCAAAGCTGAATAAACTAAATCAAGACATTGGGATAAACCAAAATAAAAGAAAATATTCTCAAAAATTGGGCACAGTTTATTCAAAGTCCTTATAAAAGTAAATATCTATAGAAAAGTGGTGATTGCATTGGCTTGAATTGAATAGAGGCAGAGGATGGGAAGTGTTCAGATGAATTTGATTGGATGAAGGTGGGACATAAGATGTAGATATAGCTTTTAATCTGACACAAATACACAGAGGATAGAATGATGAAATCTGAAACAGTTCCACAGGAAGAGAAATATAGTTACTGTGAGGTACATTTAATGAGAGAATCTTTTATTAAAATTTATTGAGCTGCCAAAGGCAGATAAATGATTTTTAAAACCGGGAAGCTGCATTAACCCCTGAAACCTGATCAGAAATTTAAAGCACATTTTAAGGCACGTTTGGGGAAGATTTAAGCACATAATTTTTTTTTGTATTTTGGGCATATTCTTGCATATTTTTGCCTCTTTTGGCATTTTTCCATTGCACATTTCCAGCCCTACTCAACTCTGGGGTGGGGTAGGCAAAGTTGCCTTCAGACCAAAATGCCAAAAATAGATCCACATTGTGTCACTAGCTTGAATACTGAGGACAATCTGTCTCTCCATCATTTTATATGACACGAAATTTCACGCAGATAACATGCAGGAGGAGGCAGGGTTTGTCTTCTACACACCAACAGCGTTTGCTGCCTGGGCTGTAGTCTGTTAGCAGCCGGGAAGAAAGCTTCACCCGAGCAGGCTGGTGTTACGGTTTAACTAGTGACCCTGTTAACTGGTGACTTCAAGCCAAATATGTCGTTACAACAGATGTTGAAAACGGAAAGTGGATTCACTGCAATTTCCGTGACTTACAAACACAAGACACCTTAAAGATACTTAATGCTGATGCTTTGGCTCCGAGAAAGCGGGAGGAAATCTCCAACATGAGGAAGTCTTAAACACGACTCTTTCTCATTAAATTGACCAATTGACTGCATATTTAACAGTTATATTCTCACCTAAAAACACCTTCAAACTACATTTTGTGTTACAGAACCTTAATGTTTAGTCAAACAGACCACAATGTAGCGGGTCCCGATCAGGTATCTGCTGGCAGATAGATAACCCTCTGATAGGAGTGCACCAGAAATATTGGAAATATGACAGAAATCAGTGACGCAGGACAACAGTTGCTCTTTCTCTGTTCAGAAGGATTATAAGCCCAACTTCTGTGGCACATTGAAAAGCACCTAGAGTCGCGTTTAAGACTTCCTCATGTTGGAGAAATTATGTTATTTTTTAAAAAAATGGCAGGTATGATTCCTGTGTTGAGTGTTGTGCTCATGACTCTTCAATGACGACATTCTCTGACCAATCAGTGGCCGGCAGTCTGTCGACGTCACCTTTTAGTCTCGGCTCTACTAGACATTGGTGCATATTCCACAAAACCTGTTCTCTTGACAAAATTTTTCACTTTGTCAAGAGAACTAATCAGTAGAAGACCACAGCTTTAGGGTTTTTTTTTTTTTTTTGTGGGGCACGAGCCACGACCGTAGTGTAATCATGACAGTATACATATCAGAACACAGCTCAATTGTGCCCTGCTTGCCTATATATACTGGTATATATACTAGGGATTTTTTGGCTCCAATTTTTTATGATTAGTGTCACCGATACCGATCTAATACTGATCTAATATCTTTTTTAAAACAATGTAATATGCTTTTGTCACAAACATGAATGTATGGAATGTGGTTATACCTCTTCAAAGCATTAAAAATATGTATACATTTGAAAAAAAATTATCATTCAAAAAACAAGTTACTGGGCGCCGGGGTGGCGCAGTTGGTAGCGCAGGCGCCCATATGCAAAGGCTGTCTTTGCCGCAGGTGACCCAGGTTCGAATCCGACCTGCGGTCCTTTCCTGCATGTCATCCCCTCTCTCTCTACCCCCTTTCAACACTGTTCTATCCTCTCTAATAAAGGCATAAAACGCCCAAAAACATATCTTAAAAAAAAAAAAAAAAAACAAGTTACTCTTTTTTTCCCTTCAAAATTGCTGGTGCTGAATCTGCCACACCAAAAGTACTGAAAACTCTTGTGAAAACTGAATCGGCCTGATCTTGTGACTAAATCAGAGTCTATCCGATCTTCCAAAACTTTCCAGATCGGCAGGCGAATATGCCCTTAACATGCTTAAATATGACAAAATGCACCCCAAATTTGTTATAATGGGTACAAAGTTTACCCGAACTGTGCCAGAGCGTAACAAGTGGTTCCCAAAATATCCCAAAACTATAACAAAATACACCCAGAATATATCTAGGTGTACCTGTTTTTGGTCATTGTTGCTGAGGATTTTAAAGATTAAAGCCAGGAAAATGTTTTAATGAGTAGTGTTATCTTTACAGACCAACCATACTTTCTTAATATGTTTACACACAGTTTAAAGATTTTTTTTTTCAAATTTATTCTGTTAGTCTGGCTTAAGATAAGCTATGTAGTGACCTTAGTCCAAATAAAATTAGATTTCCCACTGGCCTTTTCACTCTGCATATCCAGTTCTCCTTTGTAAAAGAGGTCTTAGACCTCAATGAGGACTAGCCTGATTAAATAAAAGTCAAATATAATAAAAATATCCATCACGACTTGCAAGCTGAGCTGTGAACCAGATGTGATGCTGCAAATGCTAATGGCTACTGGCTAATTGCCTTCAGAGTCAGCCTGGAAATATATAACATGTATCCTAAATAAAGTTAGAGTGAGAATGTTATGTACAGAACTGTAAAGTCGTCCATCTTTTCACTATTCACCATTTGACATACGGCTCGTTAGCCTCTTGCTAACACAGCTGATTTGCATACAGTGCATTTATACTTAGACAAAGACTATAGTCTGATAAAATGGCTGCATCGGGCTTAGCCTTTAGCTCGATTCAGCTGGTGCAAATTAACAGACCGTCTTTCCAGGTTGATGCCATTGGTTTGCTAAGGGTGGCTAACATTAGCAATTGATGCTTTTACAATGAAACTGTATCATGTGTTTATTTATGAATTAAATAAATCAAGAATCCAGGACCCTTTTTGTCTTAAAGGTTTCATTTTTGGAGTTGAGGTCTACATTTTGAGTGGTCTGATTTCAAGAGAACTTGCAACACCTGAATTTAACAATCCTCACATGTTAAAGCTGCTTTAAGGAAGTTGTGGTCCGAGTTAAGTTTGGCGCACCCTTGTGGACAGTGTAGTAAAATGTATCTCATTGATGACCCTGTTTTCTGCATTTGAAATCATTCATTTTGTGAAATAAGTCACCCTGTCACGTCTCAGCAGCCAAACATATCACTGACTTTGAATTTTTACGAGTATAAACATTGATATGGCAGATTTGACATTGTGCTTTAAATCTAAAGCCCAACATTTAAAAACTATAAAAACAGTTCTAATCCTTCGTCTTATTTCTGGATTTATCAGCTTCCACTGGTCTTATTGATGCATTAATAATATTTCAAGCTGTTTGTCAAAAAACTCCTCATAGGAGCTTGATCATCCGTGTCTGTGCTGAATGTGGTTCGCTCCGGTCTAGCAGTCTTGTACCAGTTTAACCTGACCGGAATATTTAACACAACAGACACACAGAAACAGTCACACTGCTCTGCCGCACACACAGACACACACAAACACAGCCTCATCTACCTTGCATGTGTAGTTTTCTGTGAAGTGACAATATAAAGGCATTTTGGTTGAAATTAACGAATTAAATGCATATTAAACCAATTTAACACTGCTATTAACAAAATCAGCCATGTCACATTGACCATGTCAGCTGCTTTTTTGCATTTTTACAGTCAACAACTCAGTTATTTCCTCTGCCACATCTGTTACATTTAGCATTTGTTTCTGCTCTGTGATAGTTGGTTAAAAATGGTTTTCATTTATCTGACAAAAAAGGAAAGGTGCTGTCATATTTAGGGCTGGGTAAAAAAATCGATTTAATCGATTTTGAATCGATTCCATTTAAATTTTGCAAAATCGATTCACAGGGCATGAAATCGATTTTTTTCAGTGTTTTTTTCAGACAGTTTAAATTTACTATCTTTTAGTTTTGTGTTAATATTATTTTTTCACTTAAACAATGTAATTTGCTGCAATTTGCAGTACACTTTCAACTGCACTATTGAGATTTATAAGACAGTCAAAGTTGCACCTGCCAAATTTACAAAAGTAACAGGACTTGCCTTGAGAAAGGTTAATTTTACTTTTAGTTTTGTTAATATTATTTTGCACTTTAACCTTGCCTTTATGCAATTTGTTGTTCAGGTACAGTTACTAACTTGCACTTTTGAGACTGACAGTTTTGTTTACAGGTAATGTGAAATTTCAAATTTAATTAAAGTTTGCACTTGAAACCTGAAGAGAAAAAATAAAGTCATGTGTATTTTGCAACAGAATTGAGCCATTTGCTTTATTTAGGAGCAGACTGAATCAATTTGATTTGAATTGAACCAAATCGTGATTAATCGATATAAAACCTTAAGAATCGAAATCGAATTGATTCAGGAAATTGGCCATGATACCCAGCCCTAGTCATATTATAAAGTTCAATAACATCCTAGAAACTAGAAAAGTACTTAAGAGTGCAGAACTCCACCAAGCAGCACACTTCCCCCATATTGTAATTTACACCAAAGATAATAGTCCTACATTTATTTTATCTACATTTTCAGATTCCTAAAAATGTAGATAATACCTTTACCATTATTAGTTCAGTAGTTAATCATGAAAATCACTTTTTCAGTAATGGCAGTTTTCTTCTGGATCTAGCTCCATATCTTTTGAAGATACATCAAATCTGTTAGTCAGATTCCACAATGTCTTGGCTATATTTTGGTGTTTGGTCTAGGCCCATCAGGCCATTTTTTGCGGCCCGCGAGAGCTTTAAAGGTCTTGAAATATTTTTAGTCTATTGAACAGTAAAGCATAAGCTGACCATAAAGTACATCTCCAACAATGTATGTGGATTTTGTGACCTGCAAATGATGGCATCCTGCCACTAGATTGCAGTTTTGTTAATTTTTTTCCCAAAAAAGTGGGTTTAAAAAACATCTACAAAGAATCCCAAAATGTCAAAAAAAAGAAAATTTAATGTGGAAGGGGGGCAATTTAATGAAGGATGGGAAAGCAAATAAATGTTTGTGCTTCTAGGAGAAAAACAGTATTTTGACACCAAACACGGAGCGAAATATGCTCAATGTAGCCTCCAAGAGAAACAACAAATTGTCCAACAATTAAAGGCAGAATACAAGTCTTACAGTTACAACTGGCCCTTTTAGGGTGACCATAATGCTGATGTGGCCCTTGCTAAAATTTAGTTTGACACCCCTGCCTTACAGTGATCAAAATTCCAAAGGTCTCCTATTTTTTTCCTTTTCTGGATCATAGTATCTGGAATTTTGCCAGGATCTGGATCAATCTTTGATATCTTGTAGAACCTATTGGGAACTTATCCTGTATTTTTTTACCCAGCACCCAGAGCATTTATTGTGGAGTTGGTAGAGTCACTTGCCTTCCAACCAAAGAGTCAGGAGGTTCAATCCCCTCTCCCAGCACCATCTGTCACATGTTGTTGTGTCCTTGGGCAAGACACCTAACCCTGAATTGCTCCCAGTGGCACCACCACTGGTGTTTGAATGTGAATGAATGAATGGATGAACTGATACTTAACTTGATTGGCTGCCTCTGCCAATGTATGAATGTAGTGTGAATGGGTGAATATGACCTGCAATGTAAAAGCGCTTTGAGTGGTCAAAAAGACTAGAAAAGCACTATACAAGCACAAGTCCAAAAAAATGCCTTGATCCAGACAATGATCCAGATAACCTCCAATATCTAATCATGTGTTCCTTGGACCATTTCTGACATTTCCTGGAAATTTCATCAAAATCTGTCAATAACTTTTTGAGTTATCTTGCTAACAAACAGACAGATAAACACCAGTAAAAACATAACCTCCTTAGTGGAGATAATTAAAACCTTATTCCAAGCCCCTATGATGCCTCATGTGAATTCTTCATTCTTTTCTCTCTTTTAACATGGGGCAATGTATTGACGATGTGAAGAAACAGCTAAAATAACACCAGCAGCTACTTTATTAGCTTCTCTGCTACAGACGGAGAAGTAATGACCAACCTGAAAACCTCTGAGGTGTATCAGGATCTGCCGCCTGTTTTAATACCTCAGGGACAGGATTCTTTCCTCACAGATAGTTAGACTGAAAGCTATTTTCCTTCATGCTGCCCTGCACTCTTCATGCTTTATGTTATGATCTAACCTGTACAGAAGAGTTTAACTAACCTCCTACCACCTGGAATCCTAACAAAATGAAGCAAGCACACACTCAAGTCCTCAGTGGTCTCTTTAGGTTATGTTTTTATTTTTGTGAGGAGTTGATGGAAACTACTGGTTATTACACAAACAATCTGTTGGCCTGCACTCACACTGCTCTAGCTTCAACCAAGCCTGAGCACAGTTACCTGTGACACTGTATGTCGCTACACACCAAGTAACTTGAGTTTTGTTTTGATTACCTCTCAGTCACACTGATAATGTTCATCCATTGTGTTATTAACTCTTAAGGTGCCATAATTTTCAATAAAATCTCAAATTTTGATTTTACTATTTCTAAAGGTTGAGGCTTAAAAATGGCTAAAGACAAAGGCATACTGTAAATGAGAAAAATCTTCAGTATGACTGCCATCTCCACTAGTGATGATTGGCTCTTTTATCTCAGCTCCCAAGAAGAGTTGGCTCTTTCAGCTCCTAAACAGCTTTTAATCTAGGTTTTTTGTAGGTCTTTATTTTACCATAACGTTGCAAAAATGAATGGTTTGTTTGTTGAAAACCCTTTCATGTGCATGTCTGTTTTTATTAGAGGCCTTACAATTACCTAATTTGGTGTATTTATTCTATTACAAAATCCATCTTTTGTTTAATATTTTAATCAAACATTTTATTGCACAAATTAACAACAAAACTGCAAATAAATCCACAAAACAGAACTAGAACCAAGCACAGGGAAACATGTTTATAACAGCCTTATAATTGCCTATTTTTTGCACTTATAATGATTTTTTATTTTTTTAGTTATTAATTATCATTTACATAGTTTCAATACCTAACTACACAAGGCACTCACACCCCTCCTGATTGGCTGCGATGCCGACCAATCAAAACAAAGTTCTTCCTTGAGATGGGCTCAAGCTGAGCACTGAAATAAGCAATGAAAGGGGAAAAAATGGGATACGGCTATCGCTTGATGCAAGTTGGCTCTTCAGATACACTACAAAGCATTGGCTCTCAGAGCCACATCACTAGTTGCTACGCACAGAAGCAGCGTCACTTTCAGTTTCTCACTGGATGACTGAACATCTTCATCAGAGGGTGAATATTCCTCTTCAGAATCTGAGTCAGACATTACTTGACAAAGTACTTTGTCAATGGTGAACAGACCTCCCTTCTAAAGGATACTTGCTTATTTGGGCTTGTTTTTTAAAGGGTACTTGCTTATCTGTGCTTGTTTTCTGAAGGATACTTGCTTATTTGGGCTTGTTTTTTAAAGGGTAATGGCTTATCTGTGCTTGTTTTTAAAGGGTACTTGCTTATTTGGACTTGTTTTCTAAAGAATACTTTAAGTATACTTGCGTATTTGGGCTTGTTTTTCTTAAGTGTACTTGCTCATTTGGGCTTGCTTTACTGGCTTTATTATCCACATCTGATTATCTCCCAGCTCTCCCTAACAACAAGATGCACACATGCAACAGTACAATATAAGCTGTGTCAGAAAAGTTCCAGGATTGTTGTCACAGACGATTTATATCAAACCCAAACTTCAACCAACTAGACGATCAACCAACATGTCTACATAGAGTTACTGCAGTGTTTTCTTCATTCAGTGCGTGAAAAGAGGCAAGAGTTATGGCAGGACAACTTGTGGCTGCTTTACCGTGAAAACGCACCTGTTCCCTAAGCATTCAACAGTTTCTGGCTGAGAAGAACATTGTCGTGCTGGAGCAACCTCCCTACTCCCCTGACCTGTGAAAAGTCCCTTTTATGTAAAACTATTGTGACTTAAATTTATTAAATAACTATTCTGAGATTTATTTAGTTAAATTGCGTTTGCATTATTGTTTTAATTCTGTTCTATTTTCAAAAAAATGCAACAAATTATTGGCTTTGAATTGCTGTATTTATTTGTGTTTTACAAAGGGTTTCACCTGAGCCAGGCCTTACCACAATGGTAATCATAGTCATGCAGACATGTAGTATTTTTTCTAACATACTGTTGTTGGATGGGTACTTGGTATCAG
>JBAMNC010002662.1:0-16510 GCA_037902135.1 Cetoscarus ocellatus | reverse complement strand
CTAGTGTATGTATGAGAGTATGATGGTGAATGTAAAAGCAAGTATGATTTATTTCTCAAGGGGCCTCCCATACTTCTTCTTATGTCTTCAAACATTCTCTGCAGATGATGGACTGCCAATCTCTGTTCCTTTGATTGTCTCCGGACTTGCAATCCCGTTTTTTACTTTTGTAAAAAAAAAATTACAACGGCAGCATTTGGTTCGAGATCCTTCATTTTCATCATTTTCCATTCTTGTGGGGAGATATACAAATTTGCCATTTCAAGTGTTACTATGGCAACTTTCCTAAAAGAGTCACTTGTTACACTTCATTAGTGCTACTATGGCAACTTTCCTATGAGAGTCACTTGTTACACTTCATTAATGTTACTTTGGCAACTTTGCGAAAGAATCACCAAGCAACTTTCCTAAAAGAGTGACTAATTACGCTTTAATAGTGTTACTATGGCAACTTTCAGAAAAGAGACACTTATTACACTTCATTAATGTTACTATGGACACTGTCCTTTAAGAGTCACTTGTTACACTTCATTAATTTTACTTTTGCAACTTTCCTAAAGAATCACCAAGCAACTTTGCTAAAAGAGTCACAAATAACGTTTCGTGTTAGTATGGCAACTTTCCTAAAAGAGTCACTCGTGTTTCTATGGCAACTTCCCTAAAAGAGTCACTCATTACACTTCATTAGTGTTACTCTGGCAATTTTCCTAAAAGAGCAACTGATTTCACTACATTAGTGTTACTATGGCAACTTTCCTATAAGAGTCACTTATGACATTTCTTTTGTGTTACTATGACAACTTTCCTAAAAGTGTCAGTTATTACATTTCTTTTGTATTAGTATGGCAACTTTCCTGTAAGAGTCACTTGTTACACTTCATTGATTTTACTTTGGCAACTTTTCTAAAAGAGTCACTAATTACACTTCATTAGTGCTACTATGGCAACTTTCCGAAAAGAGTCACTTATGACATTTCTTTTGTGTTACTATGACAACTATCCTAAAAGAGTCATTTATTACACTTCATTAGTGTTACTATGGCAACTCTCCTGAAAGAGTCATTAGTGTTACTATGGCAACTTTCCTATAAGAGTCTATTATTACCATTCATTAGTGTTACTATGGCAACTTTCCTGAGATAATAACTCGTGTTACTATGGAAACATTTCTATAAGAGTCACTCATTACACTTCATTAGTGTTGCTATAGCAATTTTCCTGAAAGAGAAATAATTACACTTCATTTGTGTGACTATGGCAACTTTCCTAATAGAGTCACCAATTACACGTTGTAAGTGTTACTATGGCAGCTTTCCTAAAAAAGTCACTGGTGTTACTTTAGCAACTTTCCTAAAAGAGTCACTTATTACAATTCATTAGTGCTACTATGGCAACTATCCTAAAAGAGTCACTAAGTACACTTCATTAGTGTTACAATGGCAACTTTCGAAAAAATATCACTAGTGTTCATATGGCAATTTTCCTTTAAGTGTCACTTAATACTCTGCATTAGTGTTACTGTGGCAACTTTCCTGAAAGAGTCACTAATTACACTTCACTAGTGTTGCTATGGCAACTTTCCTGAAAAAGTCACTAATTACACTTCATTAGTGTTACTATGGCAACTTTTCTAAAAGAGTCACATATAACACTTCATTGGTGTTACTAAAAGGGTCACTAGGGTTTCAATGGCAACTTTCCTGAAAACGTCATCCATTACACTTCATAAGTGTCAGTATGGCAACTGTTCTGAAAGAGTCACTACACCTCACTAGTTTTACTATGGCAACTTTCTTATGAGAGTCACTTATTAAACTTCATTAGTTTTACAATGGCAACTTTCCCAAAATAGTCACTAGTGTTACTATGGCAACTTACCTACAAGAGTCACTTATTTCACTTCGTTAGTGTTACTATGAGATTTTTCCTAATTAATTATCAATAACACTTCTTTAGTGCTACTTTTACATCTTTCCTAAAGAATCACCAATTAAACTTCATAAGTTTTTCCATGGCAACTTACCTAAAAGAGTCCCTTATTACACATCATTAATGTTACAATGGCAACTGTCCGAAAAAAGTTATCAATTACAGTTCATTAGATTAACTCTGGCAACTTTTCTTTAAGAGTCAGTTATTACACTCCATTTGTGTTACTATGGCAACTGTCCTAATAGAGTCTCTAATTACACTTCATTAGTGTTGCTATGGCGACTTTCCTAAAAGAATCACTTATTACACTTCATGAGTGTTACTATGGCAACTTTCCTAAAATAATCACTTATTACACTTCATTAGTGTTACTATGGCAATTTTCCTAAAAGGGTCACTATGGTGTCAATGGCAACTTTCCTGAAAACGTCATCCATTACACTTCATAAGTGTCACTACGGCAACTTTCCTAAAAGAGTCACTAGTGTTGCTATGGCAACTGTTCTGAAAGAGTCACTTATCAAACTTCAATTGTGTTACTATGGAAACTTTCCTAAAAGAGCAACTAATTTAACTCAATAAGTGTTACTATGGCAACTGTCCGAAAAGAGATACTTATTACACTTCATTAATAATACTTTGGCAACAGTGCAAAGAGATTTACTTTTTACACTTCATTAGTGCTACTATGGCAACTTTTCTAAAAGAGCCAATAATTTCACTTGATTAGTGTTACGATGGAAACTTTCCTAAAAGAGTCACTAGTGTTACTATGGAAACTTTCCTATAAGAGTCACTTATTACACTTCATTGCAGTTGCTATGTCAACTTTCCTTAAGGAGTCACCAATTACACTTCGTTAGTGTTACTATGTCAACTTTCCTAAATAATCACCAATTACACTTCATTAGTGTTACTTTTACAATTTCCTAAAGAATCACCAATTAAACTACATAATTGTTACTATGGCAATTTACCTTCAAGAGTCACTTATTACAGTTCATTAATGTTACTATGACAACTGTCCCAAAAAAGTCACCAATTACACTTCATTAGATTTACTCTGGCAACATTCCTTAAAGGGTCACAAGTGTTACTACGGCAACTATCCCAAAAGAGTCACTTATTACACTTCATTAGTGTTACTATGACAACGTTCCTTAAAGTGTCGCTATTTTCACTATGGCAACTTTCCTTAAAGGGTCACCAATTACACTTCATTAGTGCTACTATGGCAACTTTTCTAAAAGAGCCAATAATTTCACTTGATTAGTGTGACTATGGGAACTTTTCTAAAAGAGTCAGTAGTGTTACGATGTCAACTTTCCTAAAGAATCACCAATTAAACTACATTAGTGTTACTATGGCATTTTTCCTAAAAGAGTCACTTATTACACTTCATTAATGTTACTATGGCAACTTTTCTAAAAGATTCAGTTATTACACTTCATTAGTGTTACTTTGGCAACTTTCCAAAAAAGAGTCACCAGTGTTACAATTACTTCTAATTCTCTCCTCCAACTTTTCCAAAAGGGTCACTTATAACAACACTTCATTTGTGTTACCATGGCAACTGTCCTAAAAGAGTCCCTTTTTAAACTTCATTAGTGTTCCTATAGCAACTTTCTTGAAAGGGTCGCTTATTACACTTCATTAGTGTTACTATGGCAACTTTTCTAAAAGAGCCACTTATTAAGATAAGATAAGATTATCCTTTATCGATCCCCAAAGGGGAAATTCTGGTATTGCAGCAGTACAGGGCAAGTACAGGGATAGTAGCATGCATTGAATAAGACATAGATCAAAAGAATAGAAGATATTTACAATTATCAAAATTAACTAACATTCTAAAGCACTAAATTAACAGAATAACAAAGTAAGTGTTGTTCAATTATCAAATAAACTAATATACTAAATGCTAAATTAACAGAGTAAGTGGTGTTCAATTATCAAATTAACTAACATACTAAAATAATAATTTAACACAGTACAAAACAGCCGAGCCTCCTGTGCAGTGCAGTAAAGATAAAGTGACAGTGATATTAAAGTGACAATGTGAAATGTAACAGCACTTATTGACCACACAGTAACAGTGCAAATTATTTACCTAGAGTAATGAGACCGTGATCAGGGATATGAATCAACAATAATACAATATGGATAGAGCTGGTTTGGAGCATATGGAGGATTACTATAAATCTATTAAAGTGCAGTACAGTCCGGAAGGAATTGCTATTCCGGGGGGGGTCAGTGCAGTGACAGACTGTGGCCTCCGCTGCTGTTGTAAAGTCTGATGGCGGTGGGGACAAAGAAGCGCCTGAAGCTCTCAGTTCTGCTTCTGTGGGGGATGATGAGTTGGCTGAACGAGCTCGTCATGGGGAGGGTGAGAGGGATTGTCCAGGATCGACATGATTTTGTCCTTGATCCTCCTCTCAGCCACAGTCTGTAGAGTGTCCAATTGAAGGCCCACCACGGAACGGGCCTTCGTCACCAGTTTGTTGAGCCTGTTGACCTCACCAGTCTTGATGCCGCCCCACCAGCACACTACAGCAAAGAAGAGTGCGCTGGCCACCACAGACTGGTAGAAGGTCTTCAGGAGCCTGCTGCAGACGCCAAACAACCTGAGTCTCCTCAGGAAGAACAGCCTGCTCTGTCCTTTCCTGAAGAGGGCGTCTGTGTTGTATGACCAGGCAAGTTTATTGTTAATGTGGACCCAAAGGTACAGGTACGAGTCCACCCTCTCCACTTCCTCCCCCTGGATGATGATGGGGGCAGTGGACCTCCTGCTCCTCCGGTAGTCCACCATCACCTCCTTGGTCTTGCTGATGTTGAGCTTCAGGTTGTTGCTGTCACACCATGTGACGAAGCTCTCGATCAGTCCTCTGTACTCCCCCTCGTCTTATCTTATCTTATCTTATCTTTCCTAAAAGGGTCAATAGTGTTTCTATGGCAACTGTCCTTAAAGGTCACTCATTACACTTCATTAGTGTTACTATGGCAGATGTCCTAAAAGAGTCACTAAATTCACTTCATTAGTGTTACTATGTCAACTTTCGTAATCAATCACCAATTAAACTTCATTAGTGGTACTATGGCAACTTTTCTAAAAGAGTCACTAAATTCACTTCATTAGTGTTACTATGGCAGCTGTCCTAAAAGAGTCACTAAATTCACTTCATTCGTGTTACTATGGCAACTTTTGTAATCAATCACCAATTAAACTTCATTAGTGGTACTATGGCAACTTTTCTAAAAGAGTCACTAATTTCACTTCATTAGTATTACTATTGCAACGTTCCTAAAAATTTCACAAGTGTTACAATTGCATCTTTCCTATAAGAATCACTTATTACACTTCATTAGAGTTACTATTGCAACTTTCCAAAAGGAGTCACTTACTACACTTCATTAGTGTTGCTTTTGCAACTTTCATAAAAGAGTCACTCATGTTACAACAGCAACTTTCCTAAATAATCACCAATTACAATTCATTAGTGTTACTATGGCAAGTGTCGTAAAACAGTCACACATAACACTTCATTAGTGTTCCTATGGCAACTTTCCTGAAAGGGTCACTTATTACACTTCATTAGTGTTACTATGGCAACTTTTCTAAAAGAGCCACTTGTTACACTTCATTACTGTTGCTATAGCAACTTTCCTGAAAGAGTCACTAATTAAACTTCATTAGTGTTACTATTGCAACGTTCCTAAAAGAAGTACTCGTGATACTATGGCAACATTCCTAAATAATAATAAAAAAACCCACTTCATTAGTGTTAATATGGCAACTTTTCTAAAGAATTATCAATTAAACTTCATTAGTGTTACAATGGCAAGTGTCCTAAAACAGTCGAAAATAACATTTCATAATATGTTACTATGGCAACTGCCCTAAAAGAGTCACTTCTTAAACTTCATTAGTGTTTCTATGGGAACTTCCGAAATGAGTCACTAATTTCACTTTATTAGTCTTTCTATGGCAACTTTCCTAAAAGAGTCACTAATTACAATTCATTGGTGTTACTATGGCAACTTTCCTAAAAGTGTCACTAATTTCACTTCATTAGTGTTACTAGGGCAACTATCTAAAAGGCTCATTAGTGTTTATATGGCAAGTGTCCTAAAAGGTCACTCATTACACTTCATTAGTGTTACTATGGCAGCTGTCCTAAAAGAGTCACTAATTTCACTTCATTAGTGTAACTATGGCAACTTTCGTAATCAATCACCAATTAAACTTCATTAGTGGTACTATGGCAACTTTTCTAAAAGAGTCACTAATTTAACTTCAGTAGTGTTACTATTGCAACTTTCCTAAAAGTTTCACATGTGTTACAATGGCAACTTACCTATAAGAATCACTTATGACACTTCATTGGTTTTACTATAGCAACTTTTCTATAAAAACCACCAATTACAATTCATCAGTGTTTCTATGTCAAGTGTCATAAAACAGTCAAAAACAAAACTTTAAAATGTGTTAATATGGCAAATGTCCCAATACATTCATTTATTAAACTTTATCAGAGTTACTATCGCGACACTTTAAAAGAGTCACTAATTTTAATTAGTGTTTCTATGGCAACTTTCCTACAAGAGTCACTAATTACACTACTTTAGTGTTACCATGGCAACTATCTAAAAGGGTAACTGGTGTTGCTATGGCAACTGTCCTAAAAGAGTCACTTTTGAAACTTCATTTCCTATGGCAACTTTCCTGAAAGGGTCAATTATTACACTCCTTTTAGTGTTACTATGGCAACTTTTCTAAAAGAGCCACTTGTTACACTTCATTAGTGTTCCAATGGCAACTTTCCTGAAAGAGTCACTAATTACACTTCATTAGTGTTACTATTGCAATGTTCCGATAAGAAGTACTCGTGTTACTATGGCAACATTCCTAAATAATAAAAAAAAACACTTCATTAGTGTTAATATGGCAACTTTTCTAAAGAATCACCAATTAAACTTCATTAGTGTTACAATGGCAAGTGTCCTAAAACAGTCCAAAATAACATTTGATAATATGTTACTCTGGCAACTGTCCTAAAAGATTCACTCATTAAAATTCATTAGTGTTACTATGGGAACTTCCTAAATGAGTTACTTATTTCACTTTATTAGTCTTTCTATGGCAACTTTCCTATAAGAGTCACTAATTACAATTCATTGGTGTTACTATGGCAACTTTCCTAAAAGTCTCGCTAATTTCACTTCATTAGTGTTACTATGGCAACTATCTAAAAGGCTCATTAGTGTTTATATGGCAAGTGTCCTAAAAGGTCACTCATTACACTTCATTAGTGTTACTATGGCAGCTGTCCTAAAAGAGTCACTTTTTACACTTCATTTCCTATGGCAACTTTCCTGAAAGGGTCACTTATTACACTCCTTTTAGTGTTACTATGGCAACTTATCTAAAAGTGTCGCTAATTTAACTTCATTAGTGTTACTATTGGCAACTATCTAAAAGGCTCATTAGTGTTTATATGGCAACTTTCCTAAAACAGTCACTCATTATACTTCATTAGTTTTACTTTGGCAACTTTCCTTAAAGGGTCACTAGTGTTTCTATTGCAATTTTCCTAAAACAGTCACTAATTGAACTTTATTAGTGTTACTATGGCAACTGTCCTAAAAGAGTGACGCATTTCACCTAATTGTGTTACTATGGCAATTTTCCTAAAAGGGTCAATAGTGTTTTTATGGCAACTGTCCTAAAAGGTCACTCATTACACTTCAATAGTGTTACTATGGCAGCTGTCCTAAAAGAGTCACTAATTTCACTTCATTAGTGTTACTATGGCAACTTTCGTAATCAATCACCAATGAAACTTCATTAGTGGTACTATGGCAATTTTTCTAAGAGAGTCATTAATTTCACTTCATAAGTGTTATTATTGCAAGTTTCCTAAATGTTCACGTGTTACAATGGCAACTTTCCTATAGCAATCACTTATGACACTTCATTAGTGTTACTATAGCAACTTTCCTATAAGAATCGCCAATGACAATTCATCAGTGTTACTATGTCAAGTGTCGTAAAACAGTCAAAAATAACACTTTAAAATGTGTTAATATGGCAAATGTCCCAAAACATTCATTTATTAAACTTTATCAGTGTTACTATCGCAACACTTTAAAAGAGTCACTAATTTTAATTAGTGTTTCTATGGCAACTTTCCTACAGAAGTCACTAATTACACTTCATCAGTGTTACTATGGCAACTATCTAAAAGGGTCACTAGAGTTGCTATGGCAACTGTCCTAAAAGAGTCACTTTTTGCACTTCATTTCCTATGGCAACTTTCCTGAAAGGGTCACTTATTACACTCCTTTTAGTGTTACTATGGCAACTTATCTAAATGAGCCACTTGTTACACTTCATTAGTGTTGCTATAGCAACTTTCCTGAAAGAGTCACTAATTACACTTCATTAGTGTTACTATTGCAACTTTCCTAAAAGAGTCACCAATTACACTTCATAAGTGTTGCTATGGCAACTTTCCTAAAAGAAGTACTCGTATTACTATGGCAACCTTCCTAAATAATAATAAAGAAACACTTCATTAGTGGTAATATGGCAACTTTTCTAAAGAATCACCAATTAAACTTCATTAGTGTTACAATGGCAAGTGTCCTAAAACAGTCGAAAATATCATTTAATATGTTACTATGGCAACTGTCCTAAAAGTGTCACTCATTAGACTTCATTAGTGTTACTATGGGAACTTCCTAAATGAGTCACTTTATTAGTCTTTCTATGGCAACTTTCCTAAATAATCACTAATTACAATTCATTGATGTTACTATGGCAACTTTTCTAAAAGTCTCGCTAATTTCACTTCATTAGTGTTACTTTGGCAACTATATAAATGGCTCATTAGTGTTTCTATGGCAACTTTCCTAAAACAGTCACTCATTATACTTAATCAGTGTTACTATGGCAACTGCCCTAAAAGAGTCACTTATTACACTTCATTAGTGTTACTATGGCAACTTTCCTTAAAGGGTCACTAGTGTTTCTATTGCATTTTTCCTAAAATAGTCACTAATTACACTCCATCAGTGTTACTATGGCATCTTTCCTATAAGGGTGAATAGTGTTATACTGGCAACTGTCCTAAAAGGTCACTCATTACACTTCATCATTGTTACTATAGCAACTGTCCTAAAAGAGTCACTTATTACACTTCATTAGTGTTACTATGGCAACTGTCCTAAAAGAGTCACTTATTACACTTCATTAGTGTTACTATGGCAACTGTTCTTAAAGAGTCACTTATTACACTTCATTAGTGTTGCTTCGCTCAACTCCAATATATCACCACTAATGAGTGTTATACTGTCAACCCTAGGTAGTGTAGAATATTGCGGCCTGAACCCCCCCCCTCCCCATCACCACCACCACCAGCGCACACACATACTTAACAAAAAATACAAGACATGAAATCTTGAACAACAACAATGTTTTTAAAATACACCACACTTCAAAACTGACATGTTCAGCATGACGTCATACAAAAGTGCAGTATGGGACAATGTACACTTGGTTCTCAGCGTTTTCATATGAGTACTGCCTATCATAGGGTCTGTAGTACACCGGGTCATCTACACAAACCAATGTGAAGACATTTAGATTTTCCTCAGTACAAAATGCATTGAAGTGATCATCAAAATACACTGTTGAGACTTTACAAGTCAGAAGATAACTGTTGTTATCTCGAACAATTATACTGACAATCCTGTTAAATACAGGCATCTCGGAGCATTTCTTAGGAGGAACCACGACTGTACAGCATTAAGACCAAGATCTTTGCTAGTGTCATCCAGTTTAAGTCCACTTGGGCTTTTTTTTCTCTGTGTGTAGCCATAATTAAAGCTCATGATTCTCTCAGACAACGTGCTCACAGATATTGAGTTTTTGATCAGGTGCTGAAACACCAGCTTTAACTCATACTGCACCAGTCCTTCCAGTAGTTCATGCATTATGTTTACAGCGTAGTTTTCTGATATATGGAACAGCTGCAGAGAATTAAGCAGGCAGGTTCTCTTAACACCAAATACTGAGGCCAAAGCAGGATTTTGATGAATGACATCACAGTGTGTTGAATGAAGGTCTTTTGAACACAGAGTTAAACTTGGATGATCTTCACTAAAAACTGACTGCAATTCAGTTTTATCAGTTAAACAAAATTGACAGCAGTAAATTGCCCTAAATGACCCAACAAAGCCAAAAAGACCATGTAGAGCCAGATTGTCACCAGTAACCTGAAAAACTGAACCCTTCAGAGGTGTGTCTGAAAAAGGGACCTGCATTCCTTCAGTCTCTAGAACCTTTAGATCATCAACATGAGGCTTCAGGATGGGGTCAAACCCATACTTTTTCAAGTCTTCTGAGTGAAAAAGGGAAACAAGATGAATGTTCATTAACACAGAATTAAGTTTTGGAGGCAAATTTCTCAAGATAAAATATATGCAACCAAGTTTGTGCACTCCCTTTTTTGAACCTAATGGATTAGCAGTTTCGAAATCATCATGATAGAGCTTGATCTGAAGAGCATGTTCTTGTTGTGAGAATAAAGTGTGATTCCTAAAGTATGAGCCATCATTTACATCAGTGTGAAAACCTTCCTGGTGTTTTTTTGCTTTCTGAAGAGCTTCACAAACTTCCCTGTTCCTAAACATAGATGGAAGAGATCCCATTATGGGTACACACATACATTTATCATTAACAGGAACTTGCCTGTAAGTACCTGTTGTTCTATCTGTGTATATCAAAACGCACACCTAGACCATACTCTACAGGCTCTACTATTTTCCATTTTTCCTCAAAATGCCTCATCCTTTTAGATTCTGAGTAAAGATGCGAGAATGGGTTTTCAAGCTGTTCAAAACATTCCTCTACTTTTTCTAGAGTTTCTCTGGATGCATCAGGTGACAAACACTCAACAACTGCTTCTTTTGTATTAGCTTGGATGTCATTAACAAGTTTTTCCATTGAACCAACTAGACATTGCACAGTACTCTCAGGAACGCCTGTGGCTTGAATTTGAGCAATGACAGAGCTACACATATCAAGTATTTGCCTTTTTTCAATTGGCATGTGTGAGTTGACAGTCTCTGGAGGATCTACACCTGCTGGCTGTGAAACAGAAGCTTCAATGTTAGCCGCAGTTTTCAGTTCAATATTACTGATGACATCTGAATTGACACAGTCTTTGTGTACTCGAGATAAGTGCCGCTTGTAACCATAGTACGTGCAGAAAACAAACAAACATCCAGATTCTCCACACTTCAAACGCAAAGTCCTTCCTGGGTACAAACCATGCTGAAACTTCAAATGTCGAAATAATGAGGAACAACTTGTGTGGTGTACCTTGCAAACATAACAAGTGAACATGTTCTGTCCGTAAGCAACTGTTCCTCTTCAAACTGTGCTTTGGAGGATTCTTGATCTGATTTCCTTGACCTGCGGACTCTCCTTCACACCCCCGACATCGATGCCATACACAGTGGTCTGGATGAATGTGTAGAAGTTGCACAATGCCTTGTCGTAGGACACAGCAAATGCAAAATGTGCCTTGAAGAGCTCGTCAAATGCAGCTACTCCGGTCTGTGTTGTACATGGAATGACCTTTTGATCAAGGACGATGAAGAAATCCTGGATTCTGTTCTTTCTTTCCCCAAGACATAGGAGAAAGGGCTGGGCAGGGCTGGTTTCCTTGAGGAAGATGTCCGTGCTTTGTCCCACCTGAAAGAAAATAATTGGAAAAATATTGCATATTGAGATAGCTACTCAATGTCTTTTATAATTATATCTGTTATGAAAAAAAATCAAATTATTCAATAAATTACTTCCATAGCACCAAATCATAACACATGTTACCTCAAGATGCTTTTCAAAAGAGCACGAAGTGATCATGAAGTGGGTAGTATGAGTAATTTGCTAGATCTAACATGTGTTTTAATAGTCTGATATACTGTATTTGCAATTGTAGTAATAAAATGTTCAGGTGCATCACAACTGGTTTTGTTGTCCTGTCAATACTTAGCAAGCCCTTTGGCACCTCAAATTAATGGACAACAGGGTGGCACACTTTCCATGTCTTTGAGCATACCTTCATGAACTTCATCAAGCGGTCAGCAGCATCCGAAGCACCAACTTTTGTTGACTTCTTGCCCTTGGTTGTTGGAGGTAACAGGTGAAGAAGCAAAAGGATAGCAGCAACCTCATGATCCCATACTGCAATAACAGTACAATTACTTTAACAAAAGAATCAATGCTACATATTTTTGTAGACTTAGCTACTGATTTAAAAACATATACCATATAAAGATAAGTTCTCAAAAAACTGCATTTATACAACTTCTGAGTCTTTGAGAGGCATCTGTTATAAACCATACTAAAGTGGATTGAAAACAGACTGCATTAAAATGCAAGTAACATGATCAGGTAATAAAACCCTCAGTGTTAATGTATTCATTTTTTAACACTGACTTCAGAGGGAATGTTGGGAAAGGCACGTGATTAAAGATTCAGTATAAACTTACCACCATGATCAGACTCCAGTGGTGCATCCCTAAGTAGCTCGTCCACATGTGCACTCTGAGGCAGATTCTTGCAGTCCGTGATGACCCTTGGTTTGAAGAATGTCGGCCATTTTGCAAGAAATCTACCAGACACTTCTTCACCAAAGAGCATTGCAAAATCTTGATTGATATTAACCATAACATTTGGAGCAAAAAAGGAAATAAGGGAAAGACATTAGACAGCAAACAAACACATTAAAAAAAAGAAAGAAGCTTTTTACTTTGAATTACAATTCTTACCAAGCCAGGTGTATCCAGAAACCGTGGGAAGAGGTCTAGAACAGTGGCAGCTGTGGCTGGATCTTGGACAACCTTCTGTCTGTGCTGAAATGTGGCCTTCATTTTGTCTTTGACAAGGGTCACATCCGTTGAGTGCTTCATCATTGACATGGCTTCCTTGCATTCATCACCTGAATGGCGCTGGTAATGGCGACAGGCAGCAGCAGTTGTGTCCAGTGCGTTGTGTGTGGTAGTCTCTAACCAGTGTGTAGTAGTTTCTAACCGGTGTTTATTGTCGTATTTTTTTTTTTCACTGATCTGTGCGTAATGGAAGCAACTTTGACTCACCCAAGATTGAGGGACCTATTCTTGATCCTACTGCTTCTTTGATCCTACTGCTTCTTTGCCACCTTCTGTGAACCTTTCCAGTATGGCCGGGAGTTCCTCCTGCTTCTCTGCTACTCTGGTTAGGGCACCATGGATCCCTTGGCAGCCTTCCCCACGGAGATCATCCAGTCTGATACTTCGGCGGGTGTTTGGAGCTGGACATCCAAGCCGACGGGGGTGAGGAAGAGTGGGAGACGTGGTGGTGTGCGGCAGCAGCTGAAGAGACAGGGGCACCGGAGGATGCCTCTTCCTACGATGATGCTTGCCAATGTCCAGTCTCTCCGTAATAAGATCGATGAGCTTCGGGCAAACACCCGGTTCCTGACGGAGTATAACAGTGCTTGCCTCCTTGCTCTAAGGGAAACGTGGCTTAAAGACACAGATCTTCAGTCCGACTTGGAAGTCGAGGGCTTTGGAGCTCTTTATCGCCTCGACAGAGACCCCGTGGTGACTGGCAAGTCACTTGGTGGAGGTTTGTGCCCCCAGTATGTCACTTGTCCGACACGTCTGGCGAAGTGTCTGGACCTTTGCTCTGGATCCGTGAAGGGGGCTTATAAATCCCTCCGCAGAACTCCACTCGACATGTCGGACCATAATGTAGTTTATTTAGTTCCGTCATACAAACCGGTCCTGAAGAGGAACAAGCCGGAGCGAAGATTGGTTCCGGTTTGGTCGGAGGACTCCATTCAGTGTCTGCAGGACTGTTACGACTGTACGGACTGGGACATGTTTAAAGAAGCCTGTGTGGATTTGGATGAATTGGCTGGGAGTGTTTCTGCATATGTTACTTTCTGTGAAAGCTTGATCATTCCACGGAAATTAATTTCTGTATTTCCAAAAAATAAGCCGTGGATCTCTAAATCTCTGAAAAACTCCATCACACAACGTTATATATGTTTTAACCAGGGTGACAAGACCCGACATATGGAGCTTCAGAGACAAGTGAGGAAAGACTTGAAGGTTGCAAAGTTCTCCTACAAGGATCAAGTGGAGAAGCTCCTCAGCTCTGGAAACTCCCACCCAGCCTGGGAGGGGGTCAAATCCATGATGGGCATGCCGCTTAAAAAAAAGTTTCATCTCCCAGAAAGACAAGTCTGATCTTGAGCTGGTAAATGAACTGAACATTTTTTATAACTGTTTTAATATCCACGATTTTAGCAAGGAGTTGTCAGATTTTAAAAATACCTCTGAACAGACCACTGTGCGGGTGGGCAGGGATCAGGTCCTGAAACTTTTTAGAGGTGTTAGAGAGAGGAAAAGCCCTGGCCCTGATGGTATTGGGGGTCGTACTCTCAAAAATTGTGCTGACCAGTTGGCAGACATTTTCTTTTATTTTCAAGCTGTCTCTCCAACTTCAAAAGGTTCCTCGTGTTTGGAAAGATTCTATTATTGTTCCTGTTCCAAAAAAGAATTGTCCAAGGCTCTTAATGATTATAGACCTGTGGCTCTCACTTCGTTGGTGATGAAAACATTTGAGAAAATTGTGAAGGGGAGCTCTTGAATGCTGTTCAGGCAAATCTGGATCCATTCCAGTGTGCCTATAGGTCTGGCAGGGGGGTTGATGATGCGACAGGTACCCTGCTTCATCTGATCCTGACACATCTGGAAGGTGCGATGACTTTTGTTCGCCTAGTTTTTATTGACTTCTCCTTAGCTTTTAACTGCATCCAACTGCATATTTTAGCAGAAAGATTGAAGAGCCTCCACAGCATCGAGCCTGGCCTCATATCCTGGTTGATGGATTTTTTGTCTGAGCAGACCCAACGTGTGAGAGTAAACAGTGTTTTATCTAATGTTCTTTTATCCTCCACTGGGTCACCACAGGGGTGTGTCCTCTCTCCTCTTTTATTTGTGTTGTATACTAATGAGTGCCAAACTCAAAAAAGTTTGCAGATGACTCTGTGATTGTGTCTCTTCTCAGGGATGATGACCCTGATCATGGCCCTGTAGTGTCTGAGTTCATTGACTGGTGTAACACGTCCTTTTTAAACGTGAACATGTCCAAAACCAAGGAGATTTTAGGAAGAATCCTACAGTCTCCTCTCCCGTCGTCATTAATGACCAGTCTGTTGAGGTGGTTCAGCAGTATAAATTAGAGATTAGTGCGCATGCGTTAACAGCGCAAGCAGCCTGTGGAAGTTGCTCCTACTAGTTTTCCGTCTTTTCTTGGAAAAAGACTACTTTTACTAACTCTTACTTGTTTGTTTTTTCCTGATTTTAACTTGTGTAGTGGTGCTCTCTCACTTGCCCTGAAGGAGAGTATTTTATCTTTTCTCATTCTATAACTTTTAATCATGGGACCACTATCACACACTCGGACTACCGTACCGCTGCAGCCCCGCTTTGTTTACAGCAGGGAACAGCTGATCGCGCTGCAGCCGGCCGGCTCAGCGATCTCAACACCAGACATACAGCCAGGTATGCTCGCGGACATAAAGAGAAAAACACACAGGGGGTGTAGAGGAGGAAAAAAGCTGCGAGGGAAAGGAGTTGGACTGAGACGACGGAGGCTTATGAAGAGGAGTTATAAGCCGAGTCTCCCCTTTCTCATCATGGGAAATGTGAGGTCCCTCGGGAATAAGATGGACGAGCTGACGGCACTGGTCAGGAGTCAGATGGAGTATCGTACCTGCAGCCTGATGTGCTTCACAGAGACGTGGCTGCAGCCGGAGACTCCTGACTTTAACGTCTCCATCACCGGCTTCCAGACTGTACGGGCCGACCGGGATGTCACCGAGAGCGGTAAGAGAAAGGGCGGGAGACTTGCCGTTCTTGTAAACAACAAGTGGTGTCATCCCGGTCACATCACGGTGAAGAAACGCATCTGTAGCCCGGATATAGAACTGTTAGCTGTGGGACTCCGACCTTATTATTTACCCCGGGAGATCTCACATACCATCCTAGTGGCTGTTTACCTCCCCCCCTCCGCGAGCCCCGCGACGGCGTGTAACGTCATACACGCCGTCATATCAACACTGCAAACGGACAATCCCAGTGCTCTCATCATGATCTCTGGGGACTTTAATCATGTCACCATGGGGAAAACACTCCCAACTTTCACCCAGTATGTGAGCTGCACAACCAGAGGGGAGAAGACTCTGGACCTTCTGTATGCTAATGTGAAAGAGGCATACAGCTCTTCCCCCCTCCCCCCTCTGGGACGATCAGATCACAACCTGATTCACCTCACCCCCTGTTATGTGCCCCTGGTGAAAAGACTGCCAGCCACCACAAAGTCTGTGAGGAACTGGTCAGACGAGTCCATGGACTCACTGCAGAGCTGCTTCGAGGTGACAGACTGGACGGCACTCTGTGAGCCCCATGGAGAGGACATCAACGAGCTCACAGAATGCATCACGGATTACATAAACTTCTG
>JBAMNC010002661.1:0-16533 GCA_037902135.1 Cetoscarus ocellatus | reverse complement strand
GTCATTCAATTTGTACATCTCGGCAGCATGCCAACATTGTTAAAATCCCCAGACACATCATCAGGAATGGACATTGTCAGGGGTTTAACGGTACACAAACATTTCATTTCAGTGAAGTTTTCAGTTTATAACTCATGGTTTGGAATGGTTCAGTTAATTTTGGTACATATTTTTGATGAACTCACTCTTTGTTTCAATCACACAGTTTTGAACACACACAACTTATCTCACACAAACACACATAAATACCCCTACTCTTGTTTTCTCAGATACAGTCTAGAACAAATGCATGCTTCTGTCATCACAGCTGCTCACTCAAATCTCTTAATTTAACCCCAGAAAAGCTATTTTCCTAACTTTTTTCCACATATGGACACAAAAGCAATGACTTGTAAGCAAATAGCTCCTTTAGTGTTGCATACCTAGAGATGATGGAAAGTTCAGGCATCTATCTGGCTAAAAGGTTTCCATAAAGGTTAAACATAAAAAAAAAGATAGATGTTATACTTCCTAAAGTTCACAGTATAATTTTATCTGACCAAATATATGGCTTTGAAACAATATTTGTCAAAAAAAAACAAAAAAAACAACAAAAAAAAAAAAAACAGGACCCTCACAGCTTTTACATGCTGAGTATTCTTGTCAACTAACTTCTCACTAACTTCTCTGTAAAATACTACTATCACCACAGACTGTAAAAAAAAATAAAAATAAAAAAATCTCCACATTCTCTTTGACTCTTCTGTGTTTATTGTTGTTTTTTAATGGAAGACTCGAGTGTTCCTTGACAGAAGACTGTAATGACAGCAGGGTTCTTTTTTGTCTGCAGGGGGAGTGTGTACTCCAGCTTACTGGTTAATGTGGAACTCTGATTTGAATTCCATTGTAGAATTGTAAATAATATTCTGGAATCCTGGCATTCTGGAATCCTGCCATCAATAAAATAATTCTATTCCATTCCATTCTTCTCAATAACATTCTGGAATTCTGACATTCTAGAATCCGGCTATCAGTCCCAGAATTTGCAATTCCATTCTATAAATATGAAAAACATTCTGGAATTTTGACATTCTAGAATCCTGCCATCAATCAAAGAATTCTAAATTCCATTCCAGAATACTCAATAACATTCTGGAATTGTAACATTGTAGATTCCTGCCATCAATCCTAGAATTATAAATTCCATTTTGGAATTCTCAATAACATTCTGGAATTCTAACATTCAGGAATCCTGCCATCAATCCTAGAATACTATATTCCATTCTAGAATTCTCAATAACACTCTGGAATTCTGACATTCTGGAACCCTGCCATCAATCCTAGAATTTTGAATTCCATTCTAGATTTCTCAATCACACTGTGGAATGCTAACATTCTAGAACCTTCCTGAGAATCCTAGAATTCTTAATTTCATTCTAGAGTTCTCAATAATATAGTGGAAATCTAACATTTTAGAATCCTCTCCGAGCATTGCTAAGCCACTCCGGTTGCTTAGCAATGCTCTTGGTTTTTTCATGCAACGCCCCTCCCGCCACTACCTATTGCTTAGCAACGCTTGTCACATTATCTGATTTTGACAGCTATCGGTATTACAATCACCAGCTATCAAATTGGCATGAAATATGGACCTGGCCAAAAGATTTATTACAGCCAAAAGTCTTGGGTCTTGTACCAGGATCTGAGTGAGGGAGAGTCAGAAGGAGGAGAGATAACAGTGGTTTTCAGTGAGGAGGAATCAGAATGGGGGTATATCAGTGTGGAGGAATCGGTGGGGGCAGAAATCAGTGACCCGTCATTTTTACTGGGTGATGATGAGTCATCAACTGAGGATGAGGAGCTGACTTCACGGAAAAGGTGAGGCTTCTGGTGACAAGTAAGGGGGCACCCTCCACACATGTGGACTTGCTGTGACAGGTAAATATGACAGTGTGGCATTTTAGTTTCACAGCGGTCTTATCGTGTTGCATTTTAGCTAGGCTACTGCTAAACTAGTCATATATATTTACATTGTTCAGCGCCAGCTCCACCTGTGTGTGAGGTATATGAGACGGCCAGGGATCGAACCATTCTGAAATCCGTACAGCCGGGACTGTGGACCAGGAGAGTCCCAAAACGCCCTAACAGAGAAAGGTGGCCCAACTTCATAAGTGCACCGCAACATCGATGACCCTATGAGCACGTTCATGTATCTGATGAACCGAGTGATGCTACAGCACATCTGTGACTGTACGGTGGCAGAAATGCACTGGTGTGGAGAGGTGGGCTGGGAATTGAGCCTGGCTGAAGCAAAGGCATTCATTGTGCTCCTCTTAGCCAGAGGAATGCATGATGGGATGCACATGGACATGTAAGACCTGTGGTCCAAAGAGTGAGGGCTCCTTTTCTTCAGCACCACCATGTCACGCAACCGGTGCAGGGAGATCATGCGCTACCTACGGTTCAACCAGAAAGACACCAGGCGCACCCGGCTGTCTCAAGACAAGTTTGCTCTGGTGAGTGAGGTTTGGGACAGGCTCGTCCAAAACAGCCTGGTGTCCTATTAACCAGGGGCCTGTACTGGAGCTGCACAGGCACAAATATTGCTCTGCAAGATTTCATCCTGGAGCTCTGCAAGCTGTTGTGCACTGAGCACATCTCAAGGCCAGCACCAAAACCTGCAGTCTCAGAAGCCATCCCCGAAGAGAAGAGGAGGAAGTGAATTGAATTGAATTGAATTGAACTGTGAAGCGCAAATGCGTAAAAAACAAAACCAAAAAAAATGTGCATGAAGTGCTAACATGCAGTTTGTGGACATGGTAGTCAAAGTGTACAGCGTGTGTGCTGACTGTGAGTAATGCGTGTGTATGTGTGTGAGAGCACTGAGTTAATTTATCTGTTCTTCTAAAATAATTAAAATACTAGAATCTGTTATTTTGTTATTGTAAATAGTCTGTTATTTGATTGTCGTTTTCATGTTTGTGTGAACCTACAGTTCCTACAGTTTCTCGATGAATGTGTAAATGTAGTTATTTGTGTGGGCGAGAGACCGAGCGAGTGAGCACAGCATTAGGCCACTTTATCTGTTCTTCTATATTATAATATTATTATTATTGTTGTTGTTGTTATTAGAGAGAACTCTGTTATTTTGTTATTGTAAATATCTTGTTATTTGATCATTTTGTTATTTGTTGATCAGTTCCCACAGTTTGTTGAATTTGAAAATGTATTTTACCTGTTTGATTAAAATAATTATTGATTTGTTTAAAAAAACCCGCAAAAATATATATTTTAAACACTTATTTTGTCACGTCTCCATTATTATGTTTGGTCTGGCTGTATTTTATGCCAGGAAAATGTACAACGGGCAGTCTGTGTTAATGTCTGTGGGCTAAATTGTTGCTAGCACTCACATTTTGTATGATTTTTATCATAAATCAAATTGCATTGCGCTGGGGTGCAGGAGTGTGTGCATCTGCATCTTCTTAGAGGATTTTGTGTTTTGTAACAAAATTGTGAAGAGTAGAAATCTGTCCAATGGTGCCGTGGCTAAATTTAAAGAAGTGATTCCTGCTGCCTTAAACTCAATAACTTGGCCAACTGATAACTGTGATATTAGCTATAGCCCCTCTCAGCTGGATCAGCTTGTTGACGACTCTGCCAGTCTACTAAGATCCACTTTGGACTCATTTGCGCCACTGAGACAAAAAACTATTAAACGTCAGAGGGCAGCTCCTTGGTTTACTCCTGAAACTCGTGAACTTAAACAAGCATCCCGTAAATTAGAGAGAATATGGCGCTCCAATAAGAGGGAGGAGTCACGTATACTTTGGCGGGAAAGTCACAATAACTACATGACAGCCTTACGACATGCTCGAGCTGCCTACTACTCCTCACTAATTGAAGAAAATAAAAACAACCCTAGGTACCTTTTCAGCACTGTAGCCAGGCTGACACAGAGTCAGAGCTCAATTGAGCCTGTGATTCCTCTAGTTCTTAGCTGTGAGGACTTTATGAGCTTTTTTAATGATAAAATTCTTAAAATTAGAGATAAAATTAGCAACTCCCTGCTTTCACCTGAACCTACCGTACCATTACTTGTAGTCAGACCTGCGTTAGATCATTTTTCTACAATTAGCCTTCAGGAGCTAAATTCTCTTGTCTCCTCCTCCAAACCATCTACCTGCCTTTTAGACCCGATCCCAACTAAACTGTTCAAGGAGGTCTTTCCCCTAGTCTGTCCATCCCTGCTGGAGACAATAAATATATCTCTATCAACAGGCTACATGCCACAGTCTTTTAAAGTAGCTGTAATCAAACCTCTCCTTAAAAAACCTAACCTCGATTCGGGAACATTGGCTAACTACAGGCCTATATCAAACCTTCCATTTACTTCAAAGATCCTGGAGAAAGTAGTGGCTACTCAGCTATGTGACTTCCTTCAAGACAACAGCCTTTTTGAGGCCTTTCAGTCAGGATTTAGAGCTCATCACAGCACAGAGACTGCTCTAGTTAAAGTGACTAACGACCTACTCTCAGCTTCAGATGAGGGACTTCTCTCAGTACTTGTTTTATTAGATCTTAGTGCGGCTTTTGACACCATTGATCATGATGTTCTTATACAGAGATTAGAGGTATTACTCGGGTTTACAGGGACTGCCTTAAATTGGTTTAAGTCCTACTTATCTGATAGATACCAGTTTGTACACGTGAACAACAAGTCCTCTGTGTACACTAAAGTAAGTTACGGAGTTCCTCAAGGCTCTGTGCTAGGTCCAATTCTCTTCTCCATTTATATGCTTCCCCTCGGTGATATCATGAGGAAATACTCCGTTAATTTTCATTGCTATGCTGATGATACTCAGCTGTATGTATCGATGAAGCCAGGTGAGACAAATCAGTTATCTAAACTAGATGCGTGTCTAAAGGACATTAGGACATGGATGGCCCAAAATTTTCTTCTCCTTAACTCAGACAAGACAGAGATCATTGTGCTGGGCCCTCGACACCTTAGAGAAACCTTTTCTAATGATTTAACTGCCCTAGATGGCATAAGCCTGACGCCAAGCACAACTGTTAGAAATCTTGGGGTTCTATTCGATCAGGATCTATCCTTTAACTGTCACATAAAGCAAATCTCAAAAACAGCCTTTTTTCATCTTCGTAACATCGCTAAAATTAGGCCTATCCTGTCCCAGAGCGATGCTGAAAAGCTTGTCCATGCTTTTGTTACCTCTAGACTGGACTACTGTAATTCTCTTCTTTCAGGCTGTCCCAGTAAGTCGCTTAAGACGCTTCAGCTGGTCCAAAATGCTGCAGCACGTGTGCTGACTAGAACTAGGAGAAGAGACCATATTACTCCAGTATTAGCCTCTCTGCACTGGCTTCCCATTAAATATAGAATAGAATTCAAGATTCTTCTTCTCACCTATAAAGCTCTCAGTGGACAGGCACCAGTTTACCTCAAAGAGCTTGTAGTGCCGTACAACCCCTCTAGAACATTACGCTCCCAAAATGCTGGCCTGCTCGTGGTTCCATCAGTCTCTAGAAGTAGTATGGGAGGTAGAGCCTTCAGTTATCAGGCTCCTCTTCTCTGGAACCATTTACCGACCACGGTTCGGGAGGCAGACACCCTCTCTACCTTTAAGGCTAGACTTAAAACATTCCTCTTTGATAAAGCTTTCAGTTAGGGACCAGCTCATAGTCCATAGTTTAGACATATAGTTAAGATGCAATAGGCTTAGACTGCCGGGGGGATCTGGCACATTGGGCTCTATCCCTCTCTCTCTCACACTCTCTCTCCATATCTGCCTCTGCCCCTTTCTGTTTGCTCCTGTACTCGTCTCTGGCTCTTGTCTTTTAGGTTGCCTGGGATCCTTGGTGGAGACTGCCTGCTGCTGTGGAGTCACGAAGCCTCAATAACTACAATTACAGACATAACACATATTTGGCCATCTCACTCCAGTTCATAATCATTATAGCTGTTAATGTTGATATTAACATGATCTTTCTATCCATGGTTGATACATCTATAGTAACTATCTCTAGCTCCACATGGACATGAGATCCCTCCTGAGAATGAGGTGTCACATCTCAAGAGGTCTACCATTAATACATTTATACTTAACGGAGACAAATATGGTAGGGATGCACTTGTGGTCTGGGCACCCATGAGTTCATCACTACCATAAATTCTTACTTCCAGTAAGACTTTTATTGATTATACTTCTATAAAATTTTCACCACAACCACACAGACATGAGGACCCTCCTCTAATAAATTTGTTTGCAGCAGAAACAAATTTGACGACGACAGGTCTATGATTGGTCCATTGATCTGTCACTAGCTTTAGTTCTTACTTTAGTCCACTTGTCTCCACTTACCTCCCTCCCTTTGCCCACACACCCAACACAGCATCGTGTGGATTTGCTGTTCATCATGAGACTGGGGTCCACATTCAAGATTTCCTGCTGCTTAACAGAAGGTTTTTTCTTGCCGCCATGATGGAGGGATTCATGATTGGCTTTATGGATTCATGTTGGGTGTTGGATGTATATATTTGTATATATATGTATATGTGTATTTTTATATGTATATATGTATCTATGCATATATGTGTATCCATAATATGAAGAGCTTTGTGCTCTATTGTAAAGTGTCTTGAGATAACACTTGTTATGAATTGGCGCTATACAAATAAAGATTGATTGATTGATTGAGATTGATCTGCATGTGTTTCTGCACAACAGTGTGCTGGTCAAAAGAAACATAAGCATGAACCAAAGTCCTCCTTCCAATGCTGTGATATCAGACTATGGTGCTAAGTTAAGCACTATTGTCAATCAACCAATCAATCAATCTTTATTTGTATAGTACCAGTTCATAACAAGTATTATCTCAAGGCAGCATTTTATCTCTAATATAGCAGCATCTAGCTGAACAGCCATTAAAATGTGCTATTGCACATGGAAAAATTTCAGAAGAAGACGTGTGCCAATCTTTTCAGAGCAGCCTCATCATATCAAAGACATCCTGCACCACAGCTAGAAGCTACGGTAATATTCTTTACAGGGTTTTGTTCAGAACTTTAGTGTGATACAACATATGGGCTAGGTATCCTTCCTTCAAATGAAATGTTCAAAAGTCTGATTTCACCAACTTCAAAATCCCCAAACTATCCCTTTAAAATGGGAATGCACCAGATAAACACACTCATGAGCACTGATGAAAGCATTGGCCAGTAAGGCAACATGAGAGCTTGGTTTAAAAATTATGATTGTGTCAGGTTGACAAGAGTAAAGACAACTGTGCTGCACACAAAGACAGTTTGCAACTGACATACACTAGGACCTTATAGGTTTCTTACCTAAAATGCCTGACTGCTTCTGTCCTGCTTTGCTTCCACCACCTTTTTTTCTTCACTCCCTTGATTTAACACATTCATCAAACAAGCCATTCCTTACTATTTTCTCCAATGCCCCCATCAGTTCTAACACACAATTTTAATGCATATTTATTCATAACTGCCCTGCCAATCAAAGGTCTGCCATGCAAAGTTCACCAAGAGTGAAATACAGCTTATATCAAAACATCTCTGGACTGCATTTGCATGAAGCCAGAAATAATTTAAAGTGTCACCTGATTGGTGACACCTCACTGAAATGTAAATGTAAATGATTTTCATTTTATGTGAGATTCTGAAGGCTTTCACAAGAAACAGTGAACATACATCAGATATGCTACGGATGAGTGTACCTCAAGGGTGCAGAAGTTCAAGGGTGTGTTAGCTACACGGGTGAAATATATGCCAAAGCCTCTGAGACCACATTTTATCCAATAGGTGATTAAGGTCAGATACTCAGAAAGAGGCTGAGCATTCTATAGATTTTAAGTGTTTCAAGCATTTTGCAATACAAAGTCAATAGACTTGGTATTAGAATGGTGAGTTTAAAAAATGCTGTCACAGAAGTGTTTGGGGACTGGTGAGCAATGTCTGGGCATAAATGAAAAGCATCAACGAATGGATTTTCAGTGGTTGAATGTTGTGTATATGTCTGTGTTTGTGGACATGAAAAAAAACATGTTCATACATGCAAAACAACACAAAACAAAACAAAACAAAACAAAACAAAACAAAACACTTTTGTATTAAATTCATCATTACGCCAACACTGCTTTACTGTGCTAACCAGTCAGAGTACAATAGCTTGTTAAACTATTAAATCTTTCCATTTTATGTGGGTTCTTAAAGTACAGATGTTATGTCAGTTTATGCTGTCTGCTGATTTGAGTTATTTAGTAAGCTGAATGTTTCTTGTAAAAAAGCCTCCTTCCTTTAAGCCCATAAAATTGTCATGTGATAGAATGACATTTACACTCTAGTTTGCACAGGTGTACTGTACATGGAATTTCTCTGCAGAGGTCTGCATTCCAGTCAACAAAACTGGCCTGACTGACATGTTTGAAAAAGTCCTTCTCACAGTTGGTAACAATGTGAGAGATCTGGACAAAGATGTGATCACAGCACAAATATCTGCCTTAAAAGTTTTGTTCCTCTGGCGCCCCAAGAGATGATCAGGACCATTGTGACGTCCTACGATTGTTTCATTAACAGTTTAAGCACACTGGCTTGTGGTAGCAAGCCCAGTGTAGAGCAGAGCAGAGACACTGGAGTGAATGTAGTGTTGTTGACAATATGGTGCCAAGCAGCACTGACTTAAATAATTACCAGAGAGTAGACCTTGGCCTATGTAGGAAAGTAAAAGTTAAAGAGGCAGGAGCTCTAGCTGAGCATCTCAGTGTGAATATACAGTATAAGCCTGATTTAAAGCAGCAATATGAAAGATCCCATTTTTTCTGCTCTCTAGTGGCCACTATAGATGTCCGAGTGTGACTGCGCTGTTGTGAAACGAGAACCTCACCAACATGCATATTGACATACAGAGGGGGGGGGAGCGAGCTGACAGGGCATCCAGAGAAACAAATAAACCATGTCAAGTGATAAGGTATGTTTTATTATGTTTCTTTTTGAATATATCACTTTTATCAACTGCCAGTTGTTAGCTCAGCGTTTGCATGCATATTCTGTAACTCTGACTGTAGCTCATAGGTTATGCCTAAAGGCTTGTTTATTATACACTATAGTGCAACTTTATGTGTTACACTCTCAAAGCTAGCTTTTGGACCCTCTGAGACATGACTGAGGTAGGATGACTTTATGCTCTTGGTAAAGCTGCTAAATATGAGAAAAAGGTTACGCCAGTAACAACAGAGCAGAGTGATACATCACAGCTGTTTCCAGAGATACATGAAATGGATGAACCCTATCAGCTGTGAAAATGTATAACTCCTACGTATTTAACAGTGAAAGCAGTTGGTAATCACATGACATAAACGGTTATATTACAACGTTACGTCTGTTCTTGGGTGCAATATTCTGTCTCTTTCTATGTGTATGTTAGAAACAGGACTCAGGTTCATCTTCAGACTCCTGAGAAGTTAGAGGATCAGGAGAGTCTTGAAGAAGAAGAATCAGGGGTGGAAATTATACAACACAGATGTATCATTTACCACCTATTTGCGACATGAATCTTGCCAACAACAATCCCCACCAAGTTCTCCCGGTAAACTTCTGAGGAGAGCATATTTCGCCAGGTGTCATTGAGTAACCATGACTCCAGGCTACCATATTACGGCATCATTCGTGCAGCATTTCCACATTTCTCCCAGTGTCCCAGCAGTGATCCCTGGTTGGGAGAAGAGCAAAAACATGATTTCCCGTAAGAAAAGCTTTAAGTCCTTGCTCCTCTTTTAAAGAAGAAATTAAGTCAATTTCTGATAAAACTGCAGATATTGCTGCATCCATGGAGACTGCTTCAGAAACCGCCATGGTTTTTAAACATGCAGTCACTTCCTGCTGTCATCACGTCTGCAGCTCCCACCTCTTTCCCCTGATTAGGTCGTTCAGCTTTTAGCCGAAGTTGTAGAGGATTGGAGCTTGGCAAGATGGACCTGCATGATTTCAGACAATGAATCAGGCAGGTCCATCTATTTTGCAAGGTTAGCTACCTGGCAGAGCATCTCAGTTACAATACCAGAATTGACAACAGTGAACCTGCTCAGCATGAATATATCAAGTTGTAAAGAGAGTAGCTCTGATTGGATCGCTCCCAAACTTATCCTGCCACCATAAAGCTAAGACACTTGTGATTGGATGTCCCTCTAAACTCATCCAACTTTTCCGCACAACCAAAGTAGCTGTGATTGGATATATTCCTAGTTTTTAATTGTTGACGAAAATATCAGTTAATTTGTTTTAGTTTTTGTCCATGTGTGCTTGTTTTTATTAGTTACTGTCTAGTTCTCGTCAGGTGAGAAAGGTTGTTGACAAAAACTATGATGACAATAAGTAGTCAACAAAACTAACCAGCCCACAGCTATGACAAGGGAGATATAAGACTAGCGAAACTATGCATACTGTTATGCACTGCTTCTAAATCACCACAAGTTGACCCTTTGACTAAAATTCAATGTGATGTTCAACTGTGCAGTGGCTGTTGTAACACTGGAAGTGCTAGTGTTGCAGTAATACTTTAAATTACAGGATTACTATTAATAGTTGCAACATGAAAAAGGTGCCACTCTGTGTCCTTTGCAGAGAATGTTTGAGACAGCTTCTAAAATATAACAGTCTGTTAATAAAAGGGCATGGCTTTCAGTATTTTCATTGTTTATTGAAATAAATATTGAATTGTACAGTGAACTATGAGGGGGACTGAAAGCAGTATGGGACCCATGAGTACTACAGTGTACCAAGTTGTGTGGGGGGGGTTGCCTCCCGTCATGGTCAAGGAGTTGATTTACTGTTGTTTCCGAAGACCATCATACCAGTAATCAAATTCATGGTCACATAAAAACTCATAAAAGAACTCATAAAAACAAGTCCTCATAAAAGTAATAGTTTTATGTACACCACATGATAACTTGCAAATGTTTGAAATTGAAACTTTTCTTTTCTTTTCTTTTTTTTTTGGTATTATAAAGTAAGCTTTATCTTGCGAGTAACTGAGATTTTGCTACTCAGTATCAACCATTAGGGCAGCCTTTGTTCAAGCAGAAACAGTTACATTGTAAATACTTTTATATTACCAGTTTCATCTTTCATGTGCTTTGGTTTCCTCTAGTCCTTTGTCACCTTGTACAGTATCCAGCTTACATCACAACAGCATGTACAGAGCCACATAGGTCTGTGGCTCCTCACATACTAATCAGACAAACTTTCAGAGCAACATGACGCCTCTTTTATCTTAATCCCTTACTCACTTCTCGGTCCTCCCTCCTCCCTCCTCCATTCCCTCCCATTGCCCCCTGTGCCTGCTGTTCATCCATGTCTGATTGATGGTGGGGTGCATCCATCCCTTCCTCCGCCACTTGGCACTCGTCTGTCCCCAAAGCCTCTCCATCCTTCTCTTTACCTGCCGTCACCAGATGGCTCACCACCTGCCTCCAACAGTCAACAAAAGGTGCAATTACCCTTCATGTCCAACAAAGAGAAACTCATTCTGCAACAAATACATAGTGCAACAGCATTCACTCTCTCACATACAGCAACACGTGTTAAAAGACATAGGCAACATGCACAAAAAGGTCAACTTCGACCTGCATAGAGTCACAAAAAGCTATCAAAATTGGAGAATATATTTATTATGCCTCTGTACTGGTGATTGGTGAAGCTTGAGGCATTATGTTTTAGGTTTGTTAAGAAAAAAAGTGAAATTTGCAGATTAAGGGCTCGAATTTCCTGGAGCAACTCAGGGTGGTGCACCCAGCGCAGTGGTAATTTCGTCCGGCGCACCGCAGCTAATTTGGCAATTTGGTAGATTGGCTGTGCTGAGATGGGTGTGACGGCGCACCAGGTGGAGGTGTCGACAGATTCAGCTTGGCGCAGTGACAATTTCGTGCCAAAAAAACGCGCGGATGGTGTGCTGAAAGCTCGCCAGCTCCAACATGGTCTATTCTCGGCGCAGGAGAGGCCGTGGGGCAGTGGTTATTTGGCTGACAGGCGCACAGTGCGCACACGTCACCAAAACCTCACAGGCAGGTGTCCAGAGTGTCAGGCACATTTCAATGCAATAAACAATCACAGCAACCACTATTTCATGTAACCGTCTGAACCAGCACATACATTTGTATCTATATTAATTGTCCCATCACATCTGATACGAGTTCACATCTCTCAAGCCAACCACAAACAGCCACATCATCCGATACGGAGTATCTGGCTTCTGTCATCTCATGAAATTAAATAGAAAAGAAAGAGAGAGAGACGCTCGCTGAATAAATGTAAGTCACTCGGTGTCTTAAGGATTTACCTGTGATTGCCCATATTTCTCTGTTTTAATCTTTATTCGAAACGTGATCTAAAAAGATGGAGTACATTATTGCAAGGAGGATGAAGAGGAGATATATTTTCACCTAAGGCGCTGCTATTTGGTGATGACAGACCAGGAATGCGGGTGGATCACAAGCATGATGAATGGATTAGCCTGCTGCTGTGTTTAAATGTAATTATCACTTCATTTTGTACTCCATTTATGACACAGGAACAGATTACATCTGTCCCGCGAGCTGGTCCACACGGTGACGTGTGTTGTGTCCTCCGATGCGCGACCTGGTGGCCCCTGCGCTCTCCCAGTTGCTGTAAAAGTGACAGTGGCTCTGACCTTCTTCGCCACCGAGGTGAAATTGTCACTGCGCCTTGCCTGCGGCACATTTAAAGGCGAGGAGAGGCGTTCATCTGATTGGTGAAGATTACACTCGGCTGTGTTAAACCCACCCACGCCTACTCTCCTCCCTCTCTGCCATTTGCACCAGTGGGAGAGACGGAGGTGTGGGTGCGTCTCCCTGCGCCAGACTGCGTCGTGCACGAAACTTGCAAAATGCCCTGGACACACCCCGTTGGCGCGGTGCAGGCGCTGTGCAGAGCAGGTGCGCCCCGCCTGTGCCTGGTCTACGAAATTAGAGCCCTAAGAGTGGTGCAGGAATGAGTCAAAAAACAGCTGGCTCAGTACTAGCTGTAGCTTTTACACATCTTCCAATCAAGTTCATGCTTTAAAAAAATCCTGAAAGTTAGATTTGTTCGTTAAGATCACAAAGAACTTAAGGTGCAAGTTTAAAAAAATATACATTGTTCACTACAGACCTTATTATCAGCAATGATCCAAGACCACAGTGAAAAATCTCTTTGGCTTTCAGTCGAGAAAAACGTCCTCATTGGCCTATAAAATATATCACCCCTACACCACTCTATAATGCAAAGGTTAAAGGTCAAAAAGGCTTCTCTTTTGACCCTTGCTTTTGAACACACATCAGAAATACTCTAAAGGATTTCATTTACAATTTGCTCAAATGTCCGCTCTTAATCATGATGAAATGACAAGATTTTGAACTCAACAGTCATTTGGCCTCATTCTCCATTTGCTTTGAATCACGTCATTACAAACTCACTCAGGCCCTTCCTCTGACCCAGCTCTGCACTCTTACTGTCTGGCATTCATAAACCTTGCAGAAGCATAAACCCTCAGGCAGTGGTTTTGCTTTTTAAGATAGTTCATTTTGATCAGAGAAGCTTGTCTTTCAACATTTTAAAGTGACTGAATATCTTGAACTGGTTTTCAGAAAACAAATCCACATCAACATGGCCTGACAATATACATCACTAACAGTCAGAGTCTATCACTCAAGCATTCATGCATTTATTTACGCACACAGAAAAACACACATCAGGATGTGTGCACTTACATGGACACCTCCATGGTTGAGTAAAAGAAAGTGGAGGTAGCCTGTTTGTTAGAACTACAAGCTTCTATCGTTATACCTTAATGATGGTTATTATTCTGTCATGCTGTGACTTTCACCAAGCAGACACATTACTGACTGCAAGATACCTTCCTCTGTACACCATAATTACACGATTGATTATGTATGTGCATGTGGGTCTGCGTGTCATGGTGTGTGCAGGCAGTTTCCTATTGCTGCTGATGACTACAGTGATGACTGACAGCTGTAATAAACCGAATCACTGCTGCACCATCCACACTCTGTTGCCCCAGGCTACCAGAAACCAAGAAAAAATGGAAAAATGGAAAAGCTCTGAATAAGGTGTGATAGATTTTTATTTCTTTCCTGGTCTATTGTTATTGAAGTGTAAATGATAAAAGCTGTAGGACCATTGTTCAAAAAAACATGCAGAATCTATTCAACATTTATTCACATCACACACCTGTCTTTCCACCTCCTTTCAGTTTCTGATGGAGGTTTACACTTGAAAAACTATCACAAATGTACCAATTTATATAGGAAATTTCAGGTCTTATCTCATATTCAGACCAGAAAGCCCTCTGACAACTCAAACCTCCACCAAGGTAACTCACATATTGCTGTTACATCTATAAGAAGTAGTTCCATGATAAGGGGTAGCAACATAAGATGATTCCTTGACCCTGAAAACCCACACATAGCACTCAGAATCATGTTGATATCCACTATTAGTTAGGCAGTTATTGCGCAAAAAGTGATCATTCACTTATGCGTGGTTATCTGGATCACCACCAAAATCTTATCCTTTCTAAGTCTGGGACCATTACCAACATCTCCTGAAAATTTCAGCAAAATCCATCCAGTAGTTTTTGTGTTATCTTGCTGCAAAACAAACAACAACAACAAACATACCCAGCAGAAACATAACCTCCCTGGTGAAGGTAATGAAGAACAAAGAACACTGTGAATGATATTTTCATCAATCTCCTGACAGATTTAGGCAAGAGTTTGATTTCATGAACTAGTTTGCATTGTGTGCTTTATTTCTCATCAGCAGTGCCTGCCTAACTTTGTGCAGCAGCTGGATCAACCTGATTCAATCTCTGTAATCTGGCAGATCCAATCTTTGTCAGCCTACAATCTACAACGACTGTAAGTGGCCTAATCAGAGTCTTTTAGAGGAGGAAGAGACAGGAGCTACGAGCGAGAACGACAACAGGAAGTGACTGCTCTTATAAAGATTAGCATTGATGCTAACAGCTTCAGTAGCAGTAGATCTAAACCCATATTTCTTTATTAAATGGAAAAACTTATAACAACAGTGGAAGCATTTCTTATATGTATATATATATATATATATATATATATATATATATATATATATATATATATATATATATATATATATATATAGTTCCACTTTTGACAGAGTTTATTCTATGAAGTGGCCCACATTCTGTCCTTTACACCACAGCAGCAGTGCCCAACTATAACATTATGTGACTGACCTTGAATAAATGTGATTGGCAGAACGATCATCCAATCACCTGCCGGATATGCTTTTGAAAGGTTCTGCTCATCCCAAACACTTTCTATGGGCTCTTTCCCAGATGGACCAGTGACATGTATTGAACAGTCCATCTGCTGTGTCAGGTTAGTGCCCGCCTACCTCATGATATGATTGGCCCATTAAGAGTATGATTGACAGGATCAGTCACATTGTGGGGATATTTTTAAAGGTTCTGCCTTCATCAAACACTTTCACAAGCCCAGATGAACTAGTGAAATGTATTTATGGAGTTAATGAACTGTCCATCTGTCATGCTAGGTTACATTGAATTAGTCTACCTGATGAACCATTTGCTGCAATGCATAACACCAAGAGGTCAGAGGGTTAAAATGGTGTACAGCAACAGCTTGCATCTCTGGCAGCAGCATAGATAGATAATTTTATAATACATTATTCATTGTCTAATTAAAAAAATCACTTGTAAATCAATGCTTTCTTTAGGATGTTGTTTACCTCTGTTTTCCAGGCCTGAGAACGGTTAAGTCGAGCCTGGCACACCGCACCATAACAGCAGGCTACACATTCATGGTAAACACAGCATGCAGTACATACTGCAATTAACGTTAGCCTGTAATAGGTGGTTTCAGATGCAGCCTGGGTAAATAAATGTTGGAATTATGAAAACAAATATTATTTCTACCTCTTGTGAAATGTACACACTTTAACACATGGTTCAAATCAGCGTTTCAGCTGCACATAGAGCAGGACCCCAGACCTCCTTGATGACAGTAATGTTTCACTTTAACTTTGGAAATGTTTGATTTCATAAAAATTGGTACAGATTTGGTCTGAGACAGAGCAGAACACCATAGTCTGTCAACAACAGCCTGTTAAATTTCTAAGTGTTGTTTCACATTTTACTTTTTATTTTTTTCACAAAACACCTTTACGTCCTCTTTTGTCCTCACTGTAAAAAATATATATTCATAATGTTCATGATAATAATGTGTTCTGTGATTAAATGAGTCTGGTTTTACTTACAAATGAAATCATTTGTGTTTGCCTTATTTTCTACTGAGTAAAAAAATATCATTTGAAACTATTTAAACTCATTTTAATTTGTTTATTTCAGAGGCGTCCATCTCCCCTGAAATTCTGGAGACATCTATTCTAGATGTAGTCTATGACTTTAGAGATAAACTATTGTTCTTTCATTAAACACTCAAATT
>JBAMNC010002660.1:0-16536 GCA_037902135.1 Cetoscarus ocellatus | reverse complement strand
CACAGACTGAAAAACACAAGTGCACACCTGAACTAACTTGTGCTCAACAAAAGAAGTTACAAGCTCACAGAAAGGTTTTTTGTGTAGAAGAAAGTTCAGCTTGGAGAGCACTGAGATCTATTAAGCTCACAAAGACTGCTGAAGACCGTTAAACTAATACTCTGAGACAGATTGGCAGAAATTCTGGTGCTCACCTAAAACTTTCTAGTCACAGGAGGACACTTTCTTGAGCTCATGCAAAACCTTTTATGAGCACAGGACAGTTTTCAGTGTTCACCTGAAATTTGATGTTTCATTTTTCTGCCTATCTCCTCTTAAAGGCACCGTTTATGTCCTTACTTTATAAACAAAAGGTCAGACTAAAATAACTTTTGGGTGTTTCCAAAGGCTAACAAGATGTCTTAGATCTTTGAAATTCCAGCACACTGCTGGTGTCCCCCAGGGTCTTGTCCTTTGGCCCCTCCTTTTCATAATCTAACTACTTCCTCAAGGCCATATTTTTCTGTAAACCTAACAACCAACTTTCATTGCTGTGCATATGACACTTAATTCTACCAGTCCCACAGGCAGAACTCCAGCCTCTCACCTACTTTATTCTGTCATTGATATGAAGTCCAGCTTCTCCTTTTTCTAACCAACAACACTATAATGAAAGCTCTTCAAACCCACCCTAAGGACATTAGACAGTTGTCCTTTCCCAACAGTTTCTTTCTCCCCTGAGGTCAAAGGTCCTGGGGTCATCTTTGAGCACTCTATCTTTACAAACTTTACAAAAGTCATCATGGTCATGGTTATCCGACACTGATCCAAGGGGATGTCAAGGTGGCTACTTTTGTCAAGAAGGAGAGACCATCGTTGAACAGAGGTGGGGATAAAGACACTTTCTATCTCCTACATACAATGCAGTTTTGGATTCCTCTCATAAACAATCCAAACACAACTTCCACCCAGGAACAAAGGACCAAACAACATGTGACCCAAACAACTAGAAAGCTAAGGGCCCATTTACACAACAACGAAAAAAATGGAGAGTTTTCGTTGCATTTGCGCCTTCCGTGTACATAAGAACGGTGTCTGGAGTGCCTGAATCTGCAAACTTTTGAAACCGGGGTCCAAAGTGAAAAGTTTTGAAAATGTTTTCGTCGTCATCTCCATGTAAACAGGAATCGCAGTTGTTAGGGAAAACAGGGACCTGCAGTGCAGGCGCAATAAAGATAAAGGTAGCATGCGCACCTAGGTACAACAACAACAACAGCTATAGCCGACTATCAAGCAAAATGTGTGCTGCTAACTGTGTTAGGATTGTTTTTGCACCTCCAACAAAATTCGGATTTGCTGCGTCAATACTCTGATCAGCAGAGACACATTTGTTTTATTCGCCAAGGACACTACAAACTTACATCGCCAACTACTGGCCTGGCATGCATGCTACGTTTTCAGTCGTTCTTGCAGATCCGTGTAAGCGTGCATTGTGTGAACGAAGAGCGCTTTTGAAAATGCAAAAGCTTCTGTTGACAACGTTGTCGTGTGAACGGGCCTTAAGTCAACAACCCTGCTGATGTCTCTCAGGTGAGCAGGCAGATCATTAATAGTTGACAGAGGCTTTATATTTCCAGCTCTTTCCCCGTCAACTCTTAGAACTGAAGAGGCCTTTTGGAGAAGAGGTCTTCAAGAACCAGCTGCCACTTGAATCAGTGTTGGATATCTATCTGAATATTTCTGTCTACACAGCATGAAATGACAACCATTGTCTTCTCCCATTCACCTCACTGTGCGATCCCCCTGTTCGTCCACCATGAGGTCCAGGGTCTTCAGCCTGTCTGCTCTCTACCTCTACATCTCAGACATCCATAACATTGACTCACTCTCTATTTTCATATCCCGTCTCAAACCCCATCTTTTTGAACCGGCATATTTGATCTGATTGCTGCTTTTGGTCAACCTACAAAATGTTTTATTTAATACTTGGATGTGTTTTTATCTTTAGTTTTAACTCAGCCTTGAAGGGAAACCTTGTGGGGTGTGAAAGGTACCTTCAAATTAAATGTGTGTACATGCAAAGTCATAAATTCAGCTCACTGTCTCATGAAGAATAGAGATAGCAGCTATCAGGAAGCTAAAAAGGTCGCCTGGTCTTTCTTTGCAGTTGACCTAACTTGTGTGTGTTTTTTGAATTATAGAGGAAGGAGTGAATAACAGAAGGTGCGCAAATCAAATTAAGCTTGACAAAGGTTTGCAGCACATGCATGAAGAAGAAACAAGGGGAATATGAAAACAGATGAGCTGATTCAAATCATTACGTCACCAAAAAACCCTCTCTTCTCTAACCACCAAAGCCCCACAGACCCAAAGGACAGAGAGAGGACAGCGTACCCGACGAGGAGTCGGAGGATTTTAGAGCAAAAGACCAACCATCAGGGGTCATAGACGCACAGTGAGGTAAGCGCAGCTCCACCGGCTTCAGGAACTTGAGTCCGTGCGGGCCACACATCACCAGCGGACTTAGCAGCGTTTCTCCTGCACGGACACAAAAACAAGACTTAAATGACACAAATTAAAGCATCCAGGGATTAATCAGCTCAGAGGATAATCTGTCAGCCAGTCGAGAGGCAGAATGGAGCAGACTGTCACAGTGAAAGGATGACCTGTTTACTGATTTAACAGGTTAATTAAATCCCTGCTCTCTCCTGGGCTTTAATATTAATGCTAATTTAAAAAATCCCTCCTTATGTAACTGCTGGTGTGGATGATTTCTGTTGCCTCGCCTGTAAAGCTGTTCTTTATCGGTCTGTTCTCTCAGAAAACAGCTTTAATATGCTACCTGTCATTAGCGGTTTCTGCAAAATCCCTTTTCTTTGCCTTTAATGTTGTTAGAAGGGGCTTGGGGAGCAGAAGAACATCATCTTCATCTAATCCCCCAGTTCATTGAGAAATGGACTTTGCCTCTTTAAAAAAAATGCTTAAAACACATTTTTTTTAACTTCCCGAGGTTTATTACTTAATAACTGTACAGCCTTCTCCTACATGTGTGCTTCCTGCTCATCACAAGCCGACACCATGACTGTTTTGAGTGTCTGTTCAAAGTCTGTTCAGGTCTGTTAGTCTGTAAGCCCTCCTACTCCCTCCCATGAAACATCATTTGGGCAGCAGATCAGAGGTGTTTCCAAAAGGGAGGGAAAATGAGCTGCAACTGATCCTCCACAGACACGTTTTTCATTTTTTATCCAACTTAAATCAAAGCCTTACCAAGAAGACACCCAAGACATGATGTAAACAATCAAACACACCAGGATATGAGGACTTTAAATCATTTAAAGGGATATTTCTGTATTTTTGAAGTGGGACTGCATGAGGTGTCAAAAGTAAGCATATGGCCACAGCTCAGCTCGGGGTGTCACATTCAGTGTTAATTTTGAAACCACTTTTTAATTTAGTTTTAGTATTTTGCCTAAAATATCTTTTAGTTTTAGTCATAATTTAGTCATCTGAATTGTTTTAATTTTAGTCTAGTTTTCATTGATGAAATTTCACAACATTTTAGTCGACGAAATCTGCTGCAAATTTAGTCAACTAAAATAAGAATTGTAAAGGGTAAGGCATTTTTATGTTTCCTTGAATTTATGAAGTCATGTTTTACACTTGGATAAAATGAATCATCTAATAACCCTTTACTGAGTGCTAGTAAAATTTGAAACTATCAAACAACAGACACATATTTAACTTTTGTGTGAAATACAATCACCTTTATTTAGGCTACCTGGCAGAGCATCTCAGTTACAATACCAGAACTGACAACAAACAGTGAGCCTGCTCTACATGAATATATCAATTGATAAAGAGAGTAGCTCTGATTGGATCACCCCCCAACTTATCCCGCCACCATGAAGCTAAGGCAGTTGTGATTGGATGTCCCTCTTGACTCATCCAACCTTTCCACACAACCAAAGTAGCTGGGATTGGATATATTCCTAACTTGTCCCCGCTTTCTACTAGGGGTGTAATGATCCATCGATCTGGATCGATACATCGATTAGTTAAGCAATGATCCAATCAAATCGATGGAAACTCAAAACATCGATCAACATCGTCATCTTCAACGCCTTTATTTTGAAATTCTGACCGGATAATCGTTTCACCGCTTCCGCCCAATAGCGCCTCGTTCTTAAGTTTCAACTTTACAGGGCTCTCAAGTCTCACGTATTCAGCGTATGAGACGCGCACCTTTTTGCTCTCTCACACACCACACCCGTATTTCTCCTGCATTAAAATGTACTGTGGAGCGCCCACTGAGTAACAAAGCTATATGCTAACACGTAGCAACACGCTCTTAGCATCACAGAGCTAAACGGGAGCTTGACATGTCAGCCAATCAGAAAATAGCACCGCTGTATTCGGGTAAGATACGGTCGATCTGACAGCAGAGGATGCATGCTGCACACACACGACGGGAGTAATCACACGAGTACAGTAAGTTATCTCATCATTTGATTTTGTAGCCCACTGATTATCAAAATTACTTATTGTATGAAAGGATAACAGTGAGAGCTTACTCTTATTATTCCTCCACACCTACCATTAAACAGTGAAGCAAAGTCTAAAAACACCTGACTACTAATTAACCCAATTTTAATTTTAAACACGATTAGATCATACAGACGGTTATAATCCTCTATAACCTATCATACCCAAAGGTCAGCACATTGTTTCACATTTCAGTAATAAAACTGTCAAAACTTAGAAATTGCTTTGTATTTCTTTCTTGCTTTAGGTGAAATGTAGCTGATTGTGTTCAATGAGTACACAATATCGTCTTAAATCGATCGAAGGTCCCTGAATCGTATCGAATCGAAATCGAATCGTGGCAGACTTTGTGATATCGGCAAATATCGTATCGTTGTCCAAAGAATCGATATCGTATCGTCATGAAACTGGTGATTTACACCCCTACTTTCTACATGACCAAATTAGGTCTGATTGGATTAAGTCTCTGTCAAACATTTTCATCTAGTTTTTATTTGTTTACAAAAATGTCAGATAAATTAGTTTTTGTTTGTCCTTGTGCACTTGTTTTTATTAGTTACTGACTAGTTTTCATCAGGGAAAAAAGGTTGTTGATGAAAACTATGACAAAAATAATTAGTCAACAAAATTAACACTGGTCACAGTCCAATGTGTCCTTGGGCAGGACACTTAACCCCATGTCAGTAGCATGTAAATGGGTATGAAAGGGCGTGAAATCATTAATCTGATGGACAATTTACATAGAAATTCTGAACCATCAGTGAGCAAACAGGTGTGAACGGGTAGATGTGACCTGCGGTGTAAAGCTGCTTTGAGTAATCAAAGAGATTAGAAAAGTGCTACACAAGCTTATATATTGTTTCCCTTATATACTGTTTCAAACCATTCTTCTAGAATTTCCTAAATTAGTCTGCAGAAATGCAGCCTAACTTACATACTGGTAGTCTCCATACAGGAGCAGAGCAGATTACCACTGCAATGGCTTAAGCCTGTGTGATGTTTGATGCATCCACAAGGTTGTCCGCACATCAACACATCACATATCCAAATATGACTCTTTGCAGAGGTTTAGTGCTACAGACTGGCTGTGCATATCACAAAAATCTAGCAGACGCTGATGTGGACGACAACAAGATGGCAAACTTTGAGGAACTATACCATCAGTCGTATAGGCAATAGAGATGTAATATATTCTATAAACACCACAAACTCCATCGCCACTATCATCTCTTGAACTAAATTACGTTAAAGCAAGCAATAATTGGGGCTTATTTTGGACTGTCTCATGATTTATGGAAGCAAATTAGTCTGTGGCAAGGAGAGAGCTACACAGCGTATTAAAACACTGGGCATTTCCACGTCATGAGTACGCTGCAGTTTGTGTCCGTGAAACAATCTCTGTAAACGAGCCTTTACATACTTCTGAAGTGTGCCCCGGACATCCTTTTTTAAAAATACAGAAACATCTTTTCCACACCAATGACACAAGGGGTACTATAATCTGGAACTTCTTTTAGTTTTATGCCATCACACTGGGAACATCAAATCAATATAAAAAAGATAAATTTAATATTGAAACTTTGTCCTGATGTGGCAGTTCGTAAAAAAACAGCCCCAGCATTTAAATTCTATCAGGGCTTCTAAATATCTAAATGAAAAAGTCACACAGCTCGTCTTTGGGCATTTATATCAATTTTACACTTCCACATTTTTCTCTCTTTTTGATGTAAAGGATATAAAAAAAAACCCCGGGACAGACCTTTCTCCTTGTCGAGGGGGGGCAGGATGCTGTTGTCCCGGCACACCTTGAAGTAAATCTCCTGCTCCACGCTCTCGGGGATGGCACCCTGGGGGATGATGATGCTGACGCCTGTCTCGATGGAGCTCAGGACGCCTCCGTTACAGTTGAAGATCCCTCGGGCGGTGGCCACCACAGTGTGTCCTTCATCCTCGTCGTCATCATCCAGCGTACTGGGGCTGCGGGTTGGAGGGAGGCATCATCAGTCATCAGTTAACAGTGTTGGCAGAAAATAAGGCAAAGTAGAGGACACGAGAAAAATGGAAACAAAACAACAAAATTCATCTCTGAGGGTCAGTGGTATTTAATCATAGAAGAATCATGCTGAGTGTTGGAAAATGTCTGTGTGACATCAGCCATGTGGTTACTCAGGCCTAATTATGTGCAACTTAATGAAACAGACAATTGATAAGAAGTCTAAAAAGTGTGTTTTCATAAATACAATGACAATCCTAAACCAAATGTGTTTGTTGATCCTGGTTGTAATCAGATTCTTTCCACAACAATGTACACGTTAAGGACGTGTTTGTGACATCTGGTGCTTCTCTAATTGCCTCAAGTGGAAACTCAATAAAAAGATGATTTTTTACTTTTTCAAAATGACTTGATTTTCAGGCACAGAGGTTACTGCTTCAGTTTAGTTTTAGTAGGATTGTTACAACAACAATATTTAAACTCTACAAGTTAAGATTTAATACGGCTAACCAGGGATGCACAATATTATCAACACATCATCAGTGTCGGCAGATATGAAAATTTCAGTCGATATTAATATTTGGGCCACACATATCAGCTAAAATATTGACAGAATGTATGAATGTACCAAAGTGTTTCACCTTATCATCACTAAATGACCATCTAAAAGTCCTCAGCATCAGAGTAATTTATTAGAAAATCAAAAGATTTTCTTGTTTCACGTCTATTTCTTTTACAAATAGTCTGTTGCAATAGGAGGAATGGTTGAATTTTGGTACAGTGGAGACGCTGTACTCTTGACAAAAAATATTTGTATCAGTATCAATGTTGGCAATAATGAGTTCAAAAATAGAGCAGAATTCCAATATCCTGATTGCCATGATAACTATTTTGAAGCTACAGAAGCACAAAAAAACCTTTTTGACTCCCAAAATGAGGACATTTATTGTTTTAGGCAAACTCCTGCACCAAAACAGTGCTTTATTATTTTTGCAGCTTAGACAGTGCAACCTTCCGTGCTCCTTGTCTGCAGGAGAAACAAATGTAAATTTTTATCATCTCTTTGAAACTTTAAATTCATATCTGAAACATTAGCTCTTGCTAACCAATGATCTTGAATGACTGATGACTTCTTTGTTTTTTTTACTTCTAAGTCACTGAAAATGTGTTTTTTAAGCAAAACTTTTGAAAACTATTGATCATTAAAATAACAAGTGTTTTAAAACATCACAGGGCTCATTCAGGCTTGGTAAAATTCAGACTTTTTGAGACTGTTGTAGCGGCTTGATTTAGAAAAATAATTCATATTTTTGCAGTGCAAAACATCCATGAGCAACAGTACAGTACGATACACTATTTTGGATAGAATTATCAAAAATGAAAGTAAAATAAGATCCTGTCACTCTTTTCTTTCATGATTGGCTACATGGATTCATGTTGGGTGTTGGATGTATATATTTGTATACATATGTATATGTGCATTTTATATATGAATATATGTATCAATGCATATATGTTTACCCATAAAATGAAGAGTTTTATGCTCCATTGTAAAGTGTCTTGAGATAACACTTGTTGTGAATTGGGGCTATACAAATAAAGATTGATTGATTTTTCCCAATGTTTTCAAAAACAGCACTTAACTATGACCCTCTAAGTTTAATGCAAATTGTTCTGGGGGAGTTGTTCCACTACGAGCAGTCATTCAATGTTAGACACGGTTTAATTGAATATATAAAAATAAAGCAATCAATCCCTGTTTCAGTTCAAACAACTGTGCCAAGCTCGTCTGAGGGAGATGGTCTCAGCTTACTTTCAATCAACTTCTGGTGCAGTTTGTTTTTAGGTAGGACACAATCGACCCAGTAACCAGCACAAGCAGAGTGAACTCATCACATTCAAGACTTCAGGACTTTTCAAGGATCCAGGGGAAAAAGTATGGCGGTATCAAACATTTTAACAAGCTCAGTATTTTCCTGCAGACGTCCTCACCTCACAGGAATAGCCTTGGGGATGGCGTTGATGTTATTGTGCTGGTATTTGGGCCTGTTGTCCATGGTGCGAGTGAAGGTGTCCAGGCCACTGTCGTGATCGAGGGGCTGAGGTGACAGCTGAGGCTTCCCCCCGCTGTTGCCGACCACGCCGGGCTTCCCGAGGAGGTCGCTCTTCACTGTTGTGTCGTTGGGCAGCAGGTTGTGGTTGAACTTGGGGCTCTCGAACTTGCGCTCAAAAGGCCGGGCGGAGCTGGTGTACGGCTTGGGGACGTAGCGGTTGTAGCTGGTAGGAGCAGGAGCGCCTGGCATCTTTGGGGGTGCTGTATCAGTGCCGTTGACAGGAAGTTTATCTAAGGGCCCCCTGGGGGGCAGGTAGCCTCCTGGTGCAGGTTCGTCTCGGCTGGGCGGCCTGAGAGCAGCCAGCTCAGGTTTGGGGTTGGGTGAGGTCAGAGGCTCGGGTATCGAGTTCACTGGAAACAGATAAAGGAGGAAACAACAAGTCAAAGTCTTTGTCAAACTACAATATCATTAAGAAGTTGGAGATCTATGTAAAGTGTCAACAATACCTAGGGAAGGGCATTTATGCAGTTTTATTGATGCCAATGCCATTAATATTATTGTAATGGGTTCCTTGATTGATTCCTGTAGATTTTCTGTGTGGTTTTCTGTATCAACAACGTCAAACACATGGCACTCCTGATACTTACTGCTCTGCTGGGTCAAATGAGGCCTCAACAGGTTACCTGTGCTTCCATCTCAAAGTTACACAGAAACACTCACTGCACTGTTGGTGTCATATGGTGTAATCAGGGTACATTTTAGTCCACCATGAAATTCCTCCCGACTTTTTGTGGTAATTTGTACTGACTGCCTCTCACAAGAGTTTGATGTCACTGCCAAACAACCGTGTAAAAGAAACTGATAAGGGACCTCTTAAACATTAAGGCAATTAATACTGATCCCTGCTACGTGTTGGAAAGGGTTTGCAATTGAAACTTGTTCTCGAGTCCCATCCCTAATTATAAAAAATTGAAAGGGAAACCCTAAACAGTTAAAAAGTAAACCCTTCATCATGCAAGAGTGGAAAAACATTTAATTTTCAAAAAACAAATCAATGTCATTCACACTCAAAAGTGTAACAGAGGGGTAAACACGACCCTGTTCAAACTGCTGCTGGCATCAAAGTCAATTATATTTCACCAATAGTAAAAAAAAGTAAGTTTTACCATTTAAATTGTTGTCTTGCTATTTTCATTTGCCCTTAAATCCTGATGATAAATCAAAGCAGCATGTGAGTTTTTTTTTCAGTTAAACTACAATCCACATGGTTCATTTACTTAACAGTAAGCCACATGTGGCTTAAGGAAACCAGTAAAATTGTCACATAACAAGAATAGGACCAGAAATATTTGTTGATCTCTGAGAGAAAGATAAAGGACATCTTAGTGATTGGTGGACAAATTAATGTGCCAGTTTTTAATTCTATGTTATAACAGAATTAAAAAATTTACTTTACTGGTTACTTTACGTACATAAGTTAATCTGAATAATACTGGAAAGAGTGTCTTTGGGTTTGGCAATCTTGGTTTGTTTAAATAAAAGATCTTAAAAGGCTTCTTAAACACTTTTTGCATTTTTCAAAACTACTACATTTTAGCCTGACATCTTGCATTCCTGATAGTTTCAACATATTTAATGCAGCAGCAGATCAGTGTTTGTGTTGTGCATTTGCACTCCAGATATATCACTTCTCACAGTTATTATAAGACATGCAAAAATTTGAGGAGAAATTAAATAATAACTTTAATCCTCATTTAGAGTCTGCTGATTGGATGATTCTGAGGAGTTAGTGGGACACAAATTGTAAAAGTACTTGTGCAGAGAGCAGCGAAAGCGGACACAACAGAGCGAGTCAAACAGGTAAATGTTGCTCAAATTTACAGCCAAGTTAGATGTCTGTTGTTTTGTTGGGTAAACATGGAGGATGACATTTTGGGCTGAGTAAAGCTCTGTTAATAGAGGAACCAGTGGGCAGATTACTGTTTTATATCATGATTAGTAAGAACAAAATCATTTAATTTTAGAGTTGCAGTTAATTTTGAAATAAAGTTCCACTTAAAGGGTAGGGAGTACGACAGCTTACCATCACCGGGGCTGAGCTTGGGCAGTGTGCTGGGTGGGATGGCCGACACGGGCGGCCCGTACTGTGAAGACGGGCTGATTTGGGGCAGAGGTTCATATCTCTTCTCCACTGGACTCACCTTCTCTACAGACTCAACCCTGCAGCAGGTAGACACAAACAACACACTTAATTAAAAAATTCAGGTTCTTAAGCTGTTGAGGCTACAGAGATGTACTCCAGCCAACACTGCTGGCACAGTGTCTGTTGTTGTTGTACCTGTTGTATGGGTAGGACAGCTGAGCCGGTTTGGGCAGATCATGGAAGCGGTTGATGCCAGGTGGCGGTTGGCCCATGGCCTTGCTGTCAAAGCTGCGGCGATCAAAGTAGGACAACTGTTTCCTGTAGTATTCCTCATCCTCATCGGGGTCGTAGTGGTTAGGACGAACAAGATCGTCCAGGGGTTTAGGGTGGGGCTTCTGAGGCTCAGGAGCCCTGCAGGGGAGAAGAGACAATGATGAACAGCTGCAGAAATTTGAAGCAATTACAGAGAGACAGAGGAGGAGAGAGAGAGAGAGGGAGCGAGAGAGCGAGAGAAAGAGGGAGAGATAGATAGAGAGAGAGAGAGAGTGAGAGAGAGAAAGAGAGAGAGCGAGGGAGAGAGAGAGAGAGAGAGCGAGAGAGCGAGAGAAAGAGGGAGAGATAGATAGAGAGAGAGAGAGAGAGAGAGAGTGAGAGAGAGAGAAAGAGAGAGAGCGAGGGAGAGAGAGAGAGAGAGACAAAGAGAGAGAAAGAGAAAGAGAGACAGATAAAGAGAGAGAGAGGGAAATGAATGAAAAAAATCAGTAAAACAAAAAGCAGATCAGAACTTTCAATATGTGTAAAATGGGCCTGCTGATTTTCTGGGCTAAACCATGAAGAACCAGACAACACTGCTCTGTTTAAATGCAGGGAAGCATGTCCTGTTTCATTTTTCCACATGATGTATTTGCAGTTGCAATAACTTAAATGTGACAAGGATGATTATTTAATCAAGAAAAACCCTCTGAATAAGAAGACATCCTCTAGTACTCATTAGTAAAACACAGAAAAGTGGACTCAAAACACAGAAACGCAGTACTTTGGTAAATTTTATCTGGAGTTATGGATCCTTTTTAGCTTTCACTTGTATTTGAACTGGAGTAAAAAAAAAAAAAAATCAAATGGTCTGTACCTTACAAATGCAACATTATTATTCTTTTACCATCCCTGGTCTAAATATGCTGGATAATGTTTTGATCGATCAGACCTGCATGATAAAAACATGCAATGTGCGATTACACTGTTCAATACTGCAATGACGATAATTATCATGATAAATAAACATGTGAAGTGCAAATTATAGCTCTAAAGCTGCATAACTTTCTATCATACTGAGTCAACACTCTGCTCTGTCTACTAACTGGTTTATCTGTGCCTGCTGAATCATAAACTTTGCACACAGATTTGCAATAACTGTGCAGGAAGTTTTGGAAATGAGTGAAATATATCACTGTGAATTTAAATAGTATGTTGAGTCCACCCTGTGAGCAAAGTCAGACTGAAATTCACAGAATCCTGTTCATTATTGTCTTTGCATACATCACATCCTTTACTAAATAAGTTATAGCCTCACTGTTATGTTGTATTTTATCTATTTATTTATTTATATAAGTAGTCATAAAAAAATAAAGCCTAATCACTGATGTTTGTTGAAATGACTGCAATGTTTTTGTCTTAATGCTGCTCAATGTTTTGGTATTGCTTGAATAGCTTCTTTCTGTAGTAGCAGTAAATTATGGTCAACCTGCCCACCCCTACCTATGGGCTGCTCATCACATCAGGTGTCTGCTTAATGAATATTACGGAAGGATTTAACGAGCAGAGTTTCACAAGCATTAATTTTGTCCAAGCATCATATTCGGGCATATCAATGGTCAGTATATTTATTAATTTACAGAGAAGAGATGAAGATTAACGATCAGCTAATAAACAAACACACTGCCCCTTGTGTACACAACACAGCCTGTAGGAGCTCTAACTCATTTTAGACAACAACGCCCTGATTATAGATCACTGTTAAAACAACACAGTGTTCAAAAAGTTAAACAAAACTTTCTGAATCATTACATCTCACCATCTTTCAACCTTTAAAAGCCTGACCTGCAGTCAATTTGTCCAAGTTTTAAAAGTTCCACTCCTCCTGCTTCAACAGCAGGTAAGTTAAAATGTGTACAATAGTGCAGGGAACATCTTATGAACATATGATAAAAATGTATGGACTAAGCAGCTGCAGGGTCCTTCTCTCTCCCTGATGAAGGGCTGCAGCTACACAAACACTTGCGGTGCACATAGGGCAAACACAGCTGGGGGGATTATTTACGTTTTTTTTTTATATAAATTAATCACCTCAGAGGTGTCCTTTGCGATTGGCTAACCACGTATTTTCATTTCGTCTAACAAAGCTACTGAACTTCCAGCAGTTCCAACATATCCTCTCTACCTAGGCCTCAGTACCTGCTGTACCGATGATCAGTGAATTTGTTTAATGTCTGAGAAATGATGATACATGATGTAAGAAACATACAGCTTCCTCCTATCTCGGGTCAGCAGTTGATCAGAATCAGATCAGAAGAAGGCTACAGCATTTGTGGTTTGTTTTAAGAAGAACACAACATTGCTGATGGTATAATAAGTTATAAAGCAACTGACAGGTTATTGTTAACATACCAACAAATTTGGTGTTACACATTTTGTCACATATTAAGCAGCGTGGGCAGGATGATGAAGACAGGTGCCATGAGGAGGCTGTCCATAGAAGTGCTCTATTATGCGGAGGAGACATGTTAATTACACTAAAAGGCATACAGAACTTAATAAAGCCTAAAATGGGCTCTTAAAAACACATTTATCTTTTAAGGCAGTTTTAGTTCAAATAAACAGTTACTCTGAAAGACACAATGGTCTGCAATCAGGGTAGATTTTATGTTAATGAAACATTTATTTATGACTCATAAATGTTTCTATTTAATGTGCATTTATCTAAGGTAGGAGAAACAAAGCTCAGTGCTGGTATATTTTTCATATTTGTCCATAAAATGACATGGTAATGCATTGATTTTGATTCAGTCTAGATTAAGAGGGTCACTTCAGAACTCTGCTTATAGCCCCACTTCGGTCAGAGTAAGAGTAATTGACCTCTTGATTCCACTGATGTGCAGAACAAATAATTACCACATAAACCTAGCATCTGCATGTCAGTGTTTACCTCACCGGGGCTAAGCCTGCAGTAAAGAGATCTGTGTCCACTAGGTGGAGCTCCAACAACAATAAATACAATCACGGAGGCCTAAGCGCTGCTCTGAGTTGTCCTGTGCAGCTGGTGTTGCTGTGATGTGGACAAATGTACCTATAGGAGGACTTTTCTTGCTCCAGGTTGCTGAGGGAGTTCGCTTTAAGCACTGGACCAGGTGCACTCACAGGTTTAGGAACATCTGCAGGCTGGAAAGCAAAGGCAGAGCGTGTGTTAGTGATTCTTGTTTCTTGTCCAGATATTGGTTCACATGAATGGACTGCATGCACACAGATATCTAGCAACATGCAGTATGACTCAGAATGGTTAAAACAAGTTCAAACTGTTTCAAGTCTTGCAGTTGTTTCATATTTACAATAAATCTGTGGTTTGGAGACAGGTGTGGAAGTTTTTTGGTTATTTAACAATGCTTTAAAACATTTACAGTTCAAAATATAGAAGCATCAAGAGAAAGTGTCTGGCTTTTGTAACTTTTACTTCAGTTTCTAGTTAATATTAAAGTCGTTGGAGCTGCAAATTGCAGAAGTGACTTATGATATACTAAGGTACATAAGGTACGTAATGTAAGCCCGTAAACTTACAACGACTTCACAATTTAAGTCTCTGCAGTCAACTTCTACTTGATCCTGCAGTGAGCTGCTTTATGGACCTACCATCTCCTCCTCCTTATCATCAAAAGCACCACTGTGAGGAGACAGAGTGGTGACACTGTGAGTCATGCTACCAGGGAAATCCTTTTACAGAGCTGCATTTGTCTTATGATACTTACATTCTTATAATGTTAAAGTTAAATAAATATATTGGTTGGGGTTTCATTGGGTTTTGTTTGTTAATATTGTCTGTTTGTTTGTGTGCTTTTGCCATTGTTTTGTTGTCCTCGTTTGTTGCATTGTTATCATGTTTGCTCCTGCACAAGTCAAAGATCCGTAAACCCCAGGTTTTAAAAATGCTTTATTAAAAGTGTTAAGTTAGTCTAATAACAAAATACCAGTTTTCAGCATGAGGTTTCCTGACGTGTATCCCAAAAGTCATTATACAATGTTCTGCAGTATACATATTTTGTCCAACCTTAATAATTTTGTTTCAGAATTAACCAGTACACGTTCACATAAATGTTATTTTACTCATAGTGAAGACTTTGTTTTTCTTCTTTCTATTGCTGAATCAATATGGTTTTATATTTTTAATATTGCATATATGTAGGAAATTGAACTTTTTTATGTCTGTTTTTTCTTTTTTTTTGTCTTCTTTTGGGTTACACAGGCTTGTTTTTCTTACTAGCTTACACCTTGTTGCTGACATTTGTTCTAATAATCTATATATATATATATATATCTATCTCATCATGTCTTGAACTATTTCTTACTTATAGTTTGTCATATCGACTTGTTTTACTTCATGATTTTTTTGTTCATTACACAAATATACAAATATGTAAAAATGAGTTTTTAAATGCAAAGCTGTTTCAGTTATGTTTAAATTCAAGACTCAGAGTTAACAACATCTGTTGTGGTCATGATACAATTTATTGATACCAATGCCATTAATGATTCGGCCTTTCAGTCTGACTCTTTGACGATTCCATTATTGCATCCTGCTGGCCTGCACAGGTTTTCAGTGACAACAATGTCAAACACATGGCACTCCTGATACAATTTTGAGTACTTCTGTCCCATATGCCATGATTTTTGGCCTCTTTGTTGTCATTTCTTCTGACTGCCTCTGATGAGAGCATGACGTCCTTGATTTGCAAAGCATACAAACCAAAATGAAAGAAATTTCAAAGGGGATAAGGGTTAAGTAGAAGACTTATTATACTAATTTCTTGAAGGAGTTGTTATCAATTCTCAAATGGAATTGTTTTTCAATGCCTGTCCCTACGTGTCCTGTGATGAAATAACAAACTGATGAATTACAAACTCTTTAAACCTTTGTGGTAGGGTTATCAAAGTTTGGGGTGCATTAATACTCTTTTTTGACTGATACCCTGCTGATTTTCACACAGCAAATATGGAGTATATGGAGTAAATATTTTCAACCAACATGACTTATACCCACTTTTTAGTGCCCTTACTACTGCAGCTTTGTGCAAACAAGGACAATATCTATCCTTCAGCAGACAGTGTTATGTGCGTGCATGCTACCTGCTGTAAGAATAGAGTAGTCATTTTTTTTTTTATGATGACAGTTGTAAGTTATGATATTTTGATTTAATTTGATGCACTTTGCTTATTAGCTCTGAGTATACTTCTCTCTCTCTCTAAATGACCTATGATTGTTTGCACACTAGTGGTATGGTAAAATAACAATGTCTGAGAAAGTCTCCACATACAGTGCCCAGCATAAATCAGTACACCCCCTATTAAAAACAATGTATTAATCAATACCGAAATGAACAAAAGAACAATTTCCAAAGTTTTGACAAAGCTGACTTTAACAAAACGTTTTTTTTTTACCATAAGATGAAAATAAGGGTAGTATGATAACTACAATTTAGCTTTGCTCCCACCCCTTTGACTGGGGTGTACTCATTTTGCATCCTGATCTTAAATTGAGAAAAAAACTGTTTTGTGTGCAA
>JBAMNC010002659.1:0-16570 GCA_037902135.1 Cetoscarus ocellatus | reverse complement strand
ACTTTGTTTAAAACTTTCTAAGTTAAGTCGAGGACCCTCAAAGACACGACTGTGGTAGGATGACTTTATGCTCTCAGTAAAGCTGCTAAATATGAGACAAAGAAGACGATGATAACAACAAAGCAGAGCAATACCGCACAGCAGTTTCCGACCATCTGTAGAGAAACGCGTAACAAACTCCATAAGCTGTGAAAACTTTTTACACCTACGTGTTGGACAATGAAAACAGTTGGTAATCATATGACATAAAAAGTTATGGTACACAGTATGTTTGTTCATTTGTGTAATCCTCTCTCTCTTTCTGTGTGATACAGAGCTCAGACTCCACCTCAGACTCCTGAGAAGTTAGAGGACCAGGAGAGTTGCAGAGGTCTGAGGAGAAGAATCATTGGAGGAGAGGCAGTGTTTTGGTCACAGATAGAGATCCAATTGACCAGAGAAGAAATGTTAATTTGTTTCTGTAATGATGTACAGTACTCAAAGATTTAGTGTTGTGTAATTCATTTTTATGTTATTAAAGTTATTTTCACATATTTCAAGTTTAAGTGTCCATTATTGTGAAGATTATAACTGCAAACTGAATTCAATTAAAAAAAAAAACCCCACCCCCACCCCTCCAATATGAGACAGACTTTAAAATAGTTATTTTTAGGTGTAAATGTGACATATTGTTACTGTAAGACACTTAAATGTAGGTCCTCAAAGATCTTAGACTTCAGTTAAAATTTGAAGCATGTGCTTCATGTAGTTTGGCTTCGATTTTGAACTGTGCCATTGATACCATTAGCCAAAGTATATTGACAACAGCTTTCACAGCATTCAAGGCCTTATTGATTCTGTAGAATCTGTATTGATTCACTTATCTCCAAGGAGTGCATGATGATATTTTGCCACATTGATAATTTGAGCACAGGCCTAGTTGTAGCCGAGTTTGAAATTCAAAATGCCATGACACAACCCCGGGGGGCAGAGATGACTAGTGTGTGCACATCCAGGCTTAATGTATACAGGTGCAGGACGGGGAAAAATCAGCTGCTGGAAAAAAGTTATCAGCTTATTTTTCAGCCCCCAATAAGTAATTTCATTCTAGACTAGGGAGAATCTTCCTTTGTTAACAAAGGAGGAATAAGGATTAACATTATTTGTACCATTTAGGATGGTACCATTTTGTCTGTTATGCTTTATCAACATCTGTGTTTTCTTATGTGACAGGATGCTCACAATTGTATCCCGGAGTTTGATGAAGAGACGGCTATGTTTGCTGTATATGACGGACACGGAGGTAAGGCACACTGTAAAATTACTGTCCTTTTTAGAAATAAGCAAGAACATAATCTGGGTGAACCAGTTATAGAATGAACACAAATCAAGTAATATCTATTTTTTTGTTCGAAAGAAAAACATGCCCTAAAATTTTTGCAACTTACATATGCTGCACATGCTCTTCTTTTTATATCACACCACACCCTTTATTTGTTTTTCTTCTTTTATTGTTTTACACACCTGTTTGAGTTCTGTATACTCATTCTTCACCTGTGATATTATATGACCTACTGATTCTATGTAGGTGAAGAGGTGGCTCTGTACTGTTCAAAGTATCTTCCTGAAATCATTAAGGAGCAGAAGACCTACAAAGATGGCAAACTGCAGAAGGTGAGAAGCTGCTGAAGCCTTTACTTGTTTGAAATAATTCTGTAAATCACAGTTGACTGTGACATGGAGATGTGCTGCTGGACTGTCAGTTTAGTAGGGGAAAAAAAGTGAAAGTGTCTGAAAGGGTTTCTTATCCTGTTCTTTAGATCCAAGCATCACATGTTATCTGATGTTTGTTTTTGCATGATGATCCCAGGCTCTGGAGGATGCTTTTCTGGCCATTGACAGCAGAATTACCACAGAGGATGTCATCAAGGAACTGGTCCAGATCGCTGGGCGGCCTGTGGAAGAGCCGCCGGTTGAAAAGGTGGCAGAGGAGGATGATCGTGAGTAAACAAAGTCACTATAATTTTTATACAGTTATGTATGGCACATTTGTGGGTTTCAAGGTGTGGAGACATGACAATGCCTCATGGTACAGTTGGACATTGGTACACAAAGGGGATAATTTAATATGCCCCTGCCTTTGTCTTGTTTTGCGGTTATTTTATCTGCATGGCAGAATAGAGCAGCAAAAATTGTAGCATTAGATGAAGATTTTTCAGTGGGTGATTCTGCCCCACCTGGACCGTTTACCACAGTGTATTTCCTGATCATAATTTAGGGCTTGATGATAAATGGGAGGGGGAAAGATCATAATATTGATCCAGTCATATGTGCTATGTACTTGTTTGTGGTTCTCTATGCATTCAGAATAAGCTATACTCACATGCTACTTTGCTCCCAAATGTTACTATTACCAGTCACGCAAGCACAAATGATTACGCAAAACTCCCATTCAAATGATCAGATCCTAAAAATGAGCTATACAGGTCATTCAGTGCTCTCGGTTCTCTCCCTTGCTAATGGCTCTTTGTTGCTTGTCACCATTATTAAAGTAATCACACACAAGCCTGTACATGAACTTGAAGACAGGCTAGTTTCTTTGGGAAAAAATACAAAACAAGTTTAGGCCTGTGTCCACAGGCAGCATTTTTCTCGCTCTCAACCACAGTTTGAGCACTTCTCACCAGCACTCTGTGTTGCCAGGTAGTGAGAGTTAGCTTCTGCTCTCTCGGTACAACCATAAGGCGGTTGATAATAGCTTTATGTGCTTTGTATTTTTTGTTAATCATGGAAATGTCACCCATAAATCATGAAAACAGTTTTAAAAAAAATCATGCACTACATACGTTTAAAATTGATTTTGTGGAGACTAGCAGGCTCTTGTCTTCTGCTTTCTCCTCCCTTGGCGCACATTCACGCGATGTTGATGATATACTGAAAAAAAAATGTCTAGTCATTGCTGGTCTGGCTGAGAAAGTGTGGTTTACACCTGATAAACAAACTGATTGATGATTACCATTTAAAGAGCTTTATTTAATTACTCTCGAGGTCATGAGCAGAGCCTCAAGCTAAGTTTTGCAGTACTCCTAAATAGGGCTGCAACTATCGATTTCTTTTTGAAATCGAGTACTCTGTCGAGTATTCTGGTGATTAATCGAGTGATTGGATAATGGGTACATTGCGCTCACTGCAGTTTTTTACATTGAATTACTTCGGCTTTATTGAAAAGCATCAATAACACACAAAACAGAAAGTAAGCCAGGTGTCTTAAATTAACAACTTGTTTTTCTTTTTTTTCTTTTCTTTTTTTTTTTCCATTTTGAGCATAAACCAGATCCCAAAATCAAAATACACATTTTTCTATAGGTAAAAAGTAGTTCCTACATGAAACTGCTCACAACAAGATCTGCAGATTATTTTGAGCAACCAGGTCCTGAGTTTTCGAATGAAACAGTGGTTTTGAATTTTTCAAATGTATTTTTGGTGCTTTGAGCATCACAGGATTTATAAATATACAAGAGAGATGACCGACATCTCTACAGCTGATATCTCAAAAATGTACAACTCATACATACAGTAAAAACTTAAGTTTATAAACAGGCCCTTTAGTTATAATGATAACCGTCTCTGCAGTGAGCATTAAACCAGTTAAAACAAATCAAATGATATTGATATTTACCCATGTGCAGTGGTGAAAATATTTTTGATCTTTTAAATTTGTTGTGTTTACATTGTTCTTGCAGTTTTATTTTTTTCTGGGTCGTAACTTGCTGTCTTAGTAACTTTTTTAGTTTGGTTATTTTTATTTTATTTGCTTTTATTCATGCTTATCTTTTTTTGCTACATTATTGCCTTTACTGCTGTAATGATGCTGATTACCATATTGAGGATCTTATTTAGCTTATTTTATTACAAGGCCAAAACAATATCATACATAGATACTAAGATAATTCAACCAGCTAATGTACATTTATTTAATATATGAAAGTATGCCCTGCACCTGCTCCCTCTACTCACTGTCATTTCTGGTCTGCTCCCTGCAGTCAAATTAAAAGTAAAGTTATTGGATGTGAAAAGTATGTGCACAAAATACACAGAATACCTATCCAAGTAGCCTCCGCATTGATTTACATTCTGAACCAGCCTTTACACTGAGCCATAATCAAAGTCAGTCATTTACCAGACCTATTCTCAGTCATTGATCACATTAACTCCTTCGGCTAATGTATCATGAGTGTTATCTTTTTGTGTCCAGTCCGCGGACTTGACGCACAGACCGGATGTTTACTGTTGACGTGCTGCAGCATTGACGACATGCTATTATGCTAAGCTAACTTCGTTTTACAACAGACACACTGCACTGTGTTTTGTGTCTTTTCGTTTCAACTTGTAGTGACCCCACACTTGGGATACTTTCTGCCATTTCCTCTGAGGACTCTCTTCTTTCTGCCCCTCTCTCTTCTCTTCCTGCATGATGTTACAATCCGTGCCGCGCATCTACATTTCAGCCGTGCAGCAGCTTGCGCGTTGCGCCACAGAAATGATGGTCAAACACCATGAGCTGTATAGTGGTCCAGACTTAAACGAGTCCACAAGGCACATTATTTGCCCCGAGAATTTTTTGTAATCGAATTACTTGGATTATCCGAGGGATCGTTTCAGCCCTACTCATAAATGTGGGACTGCTATTTTACTATCAGCTTTCTTTTGAAGCTGTTAAAGCATAAGATAACCTCCCAACCAAGCTAAAACTTGATACGATCCTCCCCCTTTTACCCCTAGAAGTCAGAAAGTGGATGCCAGCATTAGTGTGATATCTCAGCAAACAGGTTTGGTTTTGTACTTAACATCACTGTATTTATTTTCTGTTTTACTTTTCCTGTTTCTTTGTGTTGTTAGCCCTTTTCACACATGCATCCCTGATATTATCAGGATAATATCCGGGGCAACCTGCCCAGATAATTCACTGAAATGGTCATTCACACTTGTTCCTCGCAGAAGGGAGTATGCCCTGCTAGACGGGGGGAGAAGTGGTGGAGGGGGTCATCAAGAGGCAACACACGACATATAAATGCACACAATATATGCAGTGGAAGCCAGAGTTAATAATATGATAGTGGACAAACAATTTATATCCTGACTTCAGTGTTTAAAAAGCTTATAAACAGCATAGATTTAAGATTTGAGTGGAGCACTGAAGCACACAGAAGTGAGTACAGCATAACTTGTTAGATCTTTGGTTGAGCTCATCGTTATATCCCGAAATAGGAACATGGAACAATGATCCTGTCATCCTGAAGGGTAAAGGGGTGTTGATTGAGTTTTGAGAAGTCCAGAAAGTAGGAGAGCATGATCTTAAATGGAACTAAACAAAATATAACACAATTAAAACTCATGTATTCACACTGCTGGTAGATCATGATCACTAGTATGAGATGATGATGCCAAATTTGAAATTATTTTTGTCTCTACTTAGTGGAAAATGAGGAGGCAGCACTGCTCCATGAGGAAGCCACCATGACCATAGAAGAGCTGCTTGTTCGCTATGGCCAGAACCTAAATGCTGCCAAGAACACAGCAGCCATCAGGTTGGTCTGTATAAGTGCCTATAGCAAGGCCACAATGAATGTGTGACTGATGTTTGAAATAACCTAAATCTGACAGTCCATGAGACAAATGAAATGACAGGGACATTTTTCATTGAAACATAATCTGTTGGTTGAAAAAATGTGTTTTAATCCTTCGTTCTTTCTTTCTTACTGTTCTTAGTGCAGCTGCTAAGAAAGCATCCAGCTCATCAGCTGAGGGCTCAGGAGACAAAGAGGAAGGTGGGAAGGCTCAGAAAAAGGAGGGACTGAATGGAGAGGTTGAAGAGGAGAGCAATGGAAAGGCAAAGGAAGGTGAAGGAGCAGCGTGTGGGTCTAAGCTGAGAGCCTGTCGAAGAGCAGCAGGAGGTGAGAGCGGTACCTCAAGTAAAGGGTCTGAAATCCTGAGTTGTTCATAAGTTAAATTTTTCATGCAGAAAGATGACACTTTAACTTCCTGAATAACAGCTTTACTTAAAAGCAAACTTAAATATTGGAATAAGATATAAAGTCAATCACTACTCCACTCCTGAACGTGAACATTATTTCACTTCAATATTTCAACTCAGACATTTTCAACTGCATTTTTCCTCTGCATCAGCTGCCTGCGGAGGGTCAGGAAGCTCAAATGGAGAAGAAAAAGCTGGTAAAGCTGAAGGAGATGCAGGCCCTTCCTGCTCCTCATCATCCTCAAAGGCTGCAGGAGACTCCAAGTCCAGGTTCTTTGATGACAGCGAAGAGTCTGAGGACGGAGAGGAGGAGGAGGGCAGCGACGAAGAGGATGGCAGTGAAGAAGAAGGAGACAGCAGTGAGCTGGAAGAGGAGGAAGATACAGAGGAGGGAGAGGAAGACTCCGAAGATGAAGAAGAGGAGGAGGAAATGTGCTTACCTGGAATGGATGGCAAAGAGGAGGTGTGTGCAAAGGACAAGTCTAATTGGAATATATCTCATTCATTTTAAATGCAGACGACACAACTTCTATTCCTTTTTGGTTGTGAGTTAGGTTTTATTTTGTCCGTATAACTCACTGGAAACTGTTTTTTATATGCTAAGGTTTGGTATCCTTTTTCAGGCTTAGGAGTAAGTACCACTTTAACTATATGACATTAATTCATGGTTTACTTTAAGTTACTACAAATTATTACCTGATTTTAGAGAATGTGCATGTCGTTTTAAAGTTAAAATACATATTTGAATTGATACAAAAATGAATACAAAGTAAATTAAAGTAAACACTTGTTGTATATTTTAAAGATAAAACTGTAAAAATAAGATAAATCATTCAAAAAGGAACAAGTAAAGCAGTGGGCATTTTCATTATTATTAACTGTGCCAGAGTTTAAATAAAATCACAATTATATAATTTGTTTTTGTAACAGACCAATTCTTAACATTATTTTACATTATTTCTGACACAAAAACAAGGAGAAGCCTCTTACATGCACTGTCAAACAAATGAATAAAATCGAACACTTTATGAAATAGCATGTTTTTAATTAAGTGGATTTGTCTGTTAATGTATAAATTGTCAAATCAAATTGATATATCCATTAATACTGTTTAACCAGGTCCATTAATATCAGACAGAAGCTTGTAGAGTTCTAGTCTCACACGTTTTCCATGAACAGTCAGTTTGTGTTTTTTTTCTAATGATGTTTCCTCACAAAAATATTAGGTGATGATGTGATAGTCAACCCCTAACGGTTTAAGATCCCTATTTTTTGTGTGGAAGCATGTAATCACTCCACTACTGATAGTGTTACACACACAGATGGGTGCTGATTGTAAGTTCAAATATCCTACGCTCAGCTTTGTCTGTTGTTTAAACTCTGCATCTCTGCTCTGTGTATTCACAGCCTGGCTCAGACAGCGGCACCACAGCTGTGGTGGCTCTCATCCGAGGAAAACAGCTAATTGTGGCCAATGCTGGAGACTCTCGCTGTGTGGTGTCTGAAAGAGGTAGGTCAGCCATTTTTGGATAACTATTTACCTTGATCAGAGAAGTGAAGTGTAGAACTATTGATCAGTCAAACATAGAAGTCCTACAAATGTAATATATCTTTGCTTGAAGTAGGTTGGGCGGTCTCTTTGAGCATGTTGACAGTACTTTTATCGAACTAAACATGTAGATTTTGATACTACTAAATGTCTTAAAGCTGAGGTTTTGACAGTATTGTTAACCATTTAATGTTTGAATTTAAGTTATTGGATTGATGCTTCTTAAATTAATAAACATTAAATAAATTAAAATATGTATCAATGTTGATATTTAGACTGAGGAAACAGCCTCGTTTCAGCCGTAGTCTCACAGCAGGAACTGGTAAAAATGCAGAAGAAATTTTACAGTCAAAGGACACCTTTCAAAAACCGTTAAAAGAATAGCCCAAAGACCAGCTCACCAACAGTTCTACATTTAGAGATGACACATGACCCTCCTGATCACCACTTAATTAACTGATGGTGTAATATGTTACCTTGAGGATCCATGGGTTGTATTTCTGTGTAATGTAGTGACAAATGTGTTAAAACTTTGGTGTTTTTTTTGTTTATCATGTTAAGAGTGGTTTTTGTAGCTTTTAGCTCATTTTTGTAACTAAATCAACAAAATACCAGTTGTTTTCACTTTTCCGTATTGGAGCCTTTTAAAGAGTTTGACTCTCACATGGTGCCTCAAGTACATGGTGGCACCAACTTTTTGGAAAACTTAAGCTGCTTGAACAGTTCCCCTTGCATGTTGTTGTAGGAAAAGCTGTTGACATGTCTTACGACCACAAACCAGAGGATGAAGTGGAACTGGCTCGCATCAAAAATGCTGGAGGGAAGGTGACTATGGATGGACGGGTCAATGGTGGTCTGAACCTCTCCAGAGCGATTGGTACGATTGACTTTATCGTGTCTAGAGAGTCTTATAGGCCTGACATAATAAATTCAATAGAAGTTGTCTGTTTATGTTTGCTTTAATGTCTCTAATCTTTCATGTGTGAGCTGTGAGCAGACTGGGTTTTTTATCTTTACCTAAAAGTGACTCTGACTCACAGGTGACCATTTCTACAAGAGGAATAAAGTTCTGCCTCCTGAGGAGCAGATGATCTCTGCAATGCCAGACGTCAAAGTTTTAACACTTAACGAGGACCATGACTTCATGGTCATTGCCTGTGATGGTATCTGGTGAGTTTTAGCTGATATGCTGATTTTGTCACGCTAACAGGTTATTCATCCTCATTATATAGTTGTTAATAACTGACCAAACTGTGACAGCTTTGGATTGATTTAGGGGATAAATCTCAGTCTAGAACTTAAGCCACATGTATTTGTACTTAAAGATATATTACAGGATAGGAATAGCAATTATTTTTTACCAATGTGGATATTTTCCATGTTGATGCACCTGAAGTTATTCATTCTTCTGATTTCCACTGTTATGTTGATGATCCCTGTGTTTGTGTGCTGTGTGCAGGAATGTATTAAGCAGTCAAGAGGTGGTTGACTTCATCAGCGAGAGGATCAAACCTGACCAGAGTGGCAAAGTCAGAGCCCTCTCCACCATAGTGGAAGAGGTAAGAAAGAAAGAGAGAGCTTCCAAAGTGAACATTATTCTTACACATATCTTGAGCAAAATCAGTTTTTATAGTTGTCAAGATTAAACTGTAAAGTTTATGAGTCAAAACAGCAATTCATGCATTTAAAAAGTAGTTGTGTTTGACAGTCCCTGGATTGCAGGAAGATACCGCATTTCTGGCACATTGCATGAGCAACTGCACAGAGCTCAAGCATGCCTCTGTTAACAGTGAAGGCCAAGGACGCGTACAGAGCAGTCAGACTGGTTACAAGCACCAGATTTTTAGGATCAATAGTGACAGGCAGATGAAGTCTTATGAAGATTTAGGGCTTTTTCTCTAATTGGACCCAAAAGGTAAAAGCCTTTGTCTCATTCACTGGAAAAACAGTGATGTCTTGTGGCATGATGAAATCAAAGCTGCCCTTTAAAAGGGGAGCTGAAATACAGGCACAGCACCCCGATTTCCAATTTCTGCAATAATGCTCAAATCATGCTGCATTTTCTTCTGTAGATTGATGCGCCATATGGAAGTATTGGCAGTGCAGTTTTCAGATTGCTACACAATCTGCCCGAGTTTCATCTTGGATCCCCGCTTCCAACCAGTCAGCAAAAGCCTGATAATCTGGTGGTCTTGAGGATTATCTTACCTGATTATCCTGTGGTGTGAGGTGTGTTCAGCCATTTTATCCTCTCAGATGAGGATTGGGTTGCCTTGACTTGAAATCTAAAATGTTGGATGTTGCTCAATATTTACGATCAGAAATCCTGACGTGTGTGGAATGCACCAAAGACAGCCGAGCACGTCCTCTGTGTTTCTACACATGGTATGAAAAAAAAAACTTCAGGTTGCAAGCTGGCTTGAGCAGAATCAAATGTAACCATGGCAACTAGAGTAAAGGTGAAGCATAAAGTAAGACAGAAGTCGGAAACAGACGACCAACTTGTTAATTTGTGGCAACATTTAAGCGTCTACACAGCATGACCTCTAAATTATAAATCGTAAACAACAAATAACAAACTATAACCAACCGAAAATGAGAGGAGCTGGGCAAAACACAACCTCCAAAGATATCACAGGAATCTAATCACTAGCTGCATCTTGCTGATGTTTCTTTACACTAAATTGGTGTTTGACCACACAAGATTACAAGCTGTGAGTGTAGAGGCCCTGGTTTGTTGGCGAGTGAGTTGGTTGGTGTATGGTGTGCTGTGTCTGTCGTCTTATGGCGCACCACACTACAAGAACAAAACTGTTGAATCTGTCTTTGTCTTCATGTGTTGGGTCTGATGAGCTATATTGTTGTTGATCTATATATTTACCTCTGAATCAAATGAAATTTACACAGTCAATCCTTTAATTCAACATCAGTTCTTACTTGACACTTGTAAGACAAGGTCCAAAGATCTGGGGGTTTTATTGATTGCCCAAAACGCCGTATCCGTGTGGATGAAACGTCTCTATGTGGACAGCTAATTGACACACAAAGTGATCATATTTGCCTGAAAACTTTGGAAAAGTATATTCTGCTGGTCTTGTCTTGATTGGTGAGACCATGTCAGTATGCATTAGCATTGTGACACATCTTTTCAGTATATTTCAGGAGCTCTCTCCTTTCAAAACCCCAAACTCACGAGTCCTGCTTATGAACTTGCATCGGTATGTACTATGAGCTTGTCAGAGCAGTGAAGACAATATGAAGTGCTGGTGACAAACATAATCAAAATTACAGCTTTTATTAGATATAAATTCCATCCTTTAGAATCAGTACATGGAGTTTCTTTTCAGAAATGCAGTTTTGTGTTTCATGTCTTGAGAGTTCAACAGACTTGGGCTTAGTATGGATCGCTTTATGTTAATGTGCCTTCATTCAACAGACAACTCTTGATAATAATAATGGCTTAATAATAATGGACATAGAAAAGGAAAAGATCAGTTGTTGGAGTAATGCAGTGTTTTCTTTGCTCAGGAAACATGGACCACGATAGCTACAGCTTTATGGGAACTATATTAGGACAGAATGCTGTGTTAAACACTTCGGTCATAGAGCTCTTTTTTTCACATTTAATTATAATAAATTGAAAATTTAACAGGATATATTAGACCCTTACTATGTGGATAAGCGTAATGCCAATCATGTTTTTTTAACATTTTTATTATTTAAATATACAACTTTGTCCTGATGTGAAATGATTTGGTGAAAACTGGTCTTGACCTCAATGCAGCACCTTGTAAGAACAACTAAGTTTATTTGTTCTCCTCCCCGTTTTCTTCTGTCTTCCTAACAGCTGCTGGACCACTGCTTGGCCCCTGACACATCTGGAGATGGGACAGGATGCGACAACATGACCTGCGTCCTCATCACCCTCAGGCCACACCCGTCTCCCGCTCACTCAGAAGACTCAAAGAAGAGGAAGCATTCAGACGAGGCCGAGGGGACTGAGCCAGAGGAGAATGGAAATGACAGCAAAAAGGCTAAAAGTGACTAAATGTACACAGAAACTGTCCATGAAAGAGCAGCTGGTTCCTGGCTACCAATGATACACCAGAGACGCAATTTTTCTCAATTAAATCCTGACCTCACAAAAAAAAAAAATCCTCCTCACCCCAATCGGCATTGACAAATGATAGAAGTCCTAGCTCAAGTCTGACTGAAGTAAGATCACAGGTGCAGTTTTATTTTGCCCTCTGTTCATAGAGGATTCTTCATTAGCGCTCCTCTTCTTGTTTCTTATGTTTGCTCTTGTACAAGAGAAGCTGGACAACCTTGTATTTCTTCAATTTAGAAGATGCAGACTCACTGGCATGTTGATCGGACCTCATTGTCACTGTATGAAGGGATGTTGGACAAGCCACTTTGCAGAGATCATGGTATTAAGGTATCTAACATTTTAGAAATGCCTCCTCACCTTTTCAGAACAAGCTGCAGTTAATAATGATTAAATTCAGTTTCCACATGACTTTTTTATGTTTTACAGTTGAGGTTTGATAGTAGATAACTGCAACATTGCAAAATTAAAAGCAGGTTGCATTTTCATTATGATACTTGCACAAAAGCTCCCAGACTAAAAGTGGTCACTGTGTACCTTAAAAGTGCCATAAGACCAAAAACTCCTTTTTAAAGCACTATTGCACATGCAGCAGAGAGGGGACCCAAAATGTCTTCAGATAAAATAAATGTGTTCATGCTTGACATTAAAAAAACATTGGTGTCCTTTGGAACTTAAATCAAAATCTAAAATGCAGTGAGAATGAGAGGGCTTATCCAGTGTTACATTGAATGTTTTGGTACCCTGTTTTACTTTCCCCTTAAATCCTGTCATCAGTTCACTTTCTGTGGTTCATGGTTAAGATTTCAGAAAGAGGATCTTCAGGATTTGGATTATCCACCAAGTTATGATTCCTCTTCTCCCCTTTTGACAAGTGAGGATTCTTTTTCAGTCTTTCGCTCACAACCATCGAGCTTCCTTCATTCATGCTTTGTGTCTCGGCTTGATCAACATCTGTAAATTTCCAAACAGAGGAGATATGAGCTAGCACAGTTTTCAGCTGGAAAAAGTGACAGCAGGGAAACATGTAGAGAGTGGTGGTGCTGAAGCCCTGGACTAACCCTCCACACACACAGCCCAGCTCAAGTCCAGGGATTTTTAACTTCCTCCACCTAAATTACTCCTCCTGACTGTCTCCCTTTCCCCATTGTAACACCTTTTTTAAGATCACTTATAGGACATCTGTTTTAAGTAAAAAAGTATTTCCACTCAACAGTTATTTTTTCCATTTCTAACAAGTAAATTTTCCTGCAGTTTTTTTATAGAAGTCATTTTGTTGAGCACACTGAGAACACCCTGATGTTGGACTGTGGAGGGGATGCACAATGTTTTGTTTTTTTTGAGTGGAAATACAATTTGAAGATCAGAGCACCGAGACAGTGTAACTGTATTGAAGGTTTCTTTTCTTTCTCTACAAAAGCCTCATTTAAACTACATTGTGTGACTGTAAGTTTGTTTCTACTGTACTATTTCGTCACCATGCCCTTTTTTCTGTACATAGTTTTTCAATACTTGTAATTTCAACAGAAAGATTTTTTTTTCTTTGTATTTGTGAGTCAACGTGACATTTTCGGTGCAAACTCTTGACACCAGTATGTAAGTACATACAAATACATTTTTTTTAAATAATGCGATTTTTGGATTTCTCGTGTTTCTTTTAAATCTGTCTGGTTGTTTAATGACATTTGATTCTGATCAGTCTTTTGTTTGGATACTTGGAATGGACGGGATTTTTAGATATTTTAGGACAAAATTGAGTATGCAGAATGAACAGCAGAACTCTTGATTCATCAATGAAAAGTGCTGAGAAGTATTTGTTAAAAGATCATTTTAGATTTTTTTTTATAACATCTCTGGACAAAGTCATTTTTTTTTTAGCAATTAATGCCTTCTCAGTAAGGTATAAAAGTAATAAACAACTGTCTAGAGCAGATTTTTTTCAAGGAGTAAAATTAATTTAGCATTTGCTGCTTGCTTGGAGGGCTTTTACTTCCGTAAGTGGCTAAAATATCTTTTTTTTTTTTTTAAGTGTTTTGAGAGGTTTGGGAATTATTGTAGGTATCAATAATTATTGAAAATGTTATTCATTCACAAACTATAAAGGATTTATTCATGAATTTATGTCTGACTTATTTAAGACTTTTTTTTTTTTTTTTTTGTAAAATTTTAAAGAAACCCAACTGTCCAAAGTTTTCAGCAGAGGATTCAAATATTCAAGGATTTTTCAATGGGGACTTTAGTGAAAAAAAAAAATGTCACCCAAAAAATCAGGATTTCAAATGCATTTTCTCTGAAGAATTATTCATCATGATTTTTTTTCAGCATATTTTTATGAAATGTTCCTTTTTTAATTGGTTACAGTTCTCTGAATTTTTAAATATTCAAAGATCCTTTTTAATTTTTCTTCTCGATCTTTTAGAAAAGGTTTCCTGAAATTTCCCTTTATATATTTATTAAGATATTTTTCTTGTGTTCATTTCTTCGAAAATGTAAACAAACTTAACTTAAGACAGAAAATTGTTGAACCTTGTAAACAGACCTGTACTCAAATGTCTATTAGCAAGAGTCTGGCATCATTATGATTTGTATCATGATATATCATATTGTGAAATTATAAGCAGGGCAACAAATCATGATTTTTACTTAATGTTTTGGGTAATATATAAAACCTACAATTTAATCTACATAAAATTATAGTTGTTAGTAAGCATTATGTCTCCAAAGCATTGTTCTTCTATCTGGATAATTTCATCGTCTCAGAGACAGAGATGATAATAAAAGTGATGGTCAAATGGCTCAGTGCCTGCTGCCTACACTCGAAGCTGAACTACAAAACAAAACAAAGGTGAATTTCTGTTTCCTAGTTAAAAATATTCAGGGTTCCCACGCATCCTGGAAAACCTGGAAAATGATTTACCAATTTTCCAGTCATGGAAAATGAGGGGAAAAGTAAAATGTCCTGGAAAAGTTTGAATTGTCCTGGAAAATGATTTATCTTCCTTCTACCTTATTAGTGAACAAAAATAAAACCTAGGAAATGAATTAAAAATGTACTTGGTAACTAATGAACACTTAGCCATTAAATATGAGTAGATAAAATAAATCAAGTCAAGGAATGAAACATAGAAGCTCAGAACAATGGTGGCAAAAAGAAATAAAAAATGGCAAAATTAATATTTGGCCACTTAAACAGTAAATCAACAAAATTTGTTTATAAAAAAGCAGAGTAAAGAAAGATTTTTTTTTAAAAAGTATAAACCATAAATTTATGATAGTGAGATACTACATAAAAGCCAGACTAAAAAGAAAGCTAGCAGACAATGTTCATGCCTGACAGTTAGAAATAAATCCTGGAAAAGTCCATTAAAATGCCCTGGAAAATGATTTCTAGAAAAGAGTGGGAACCCTGGTAATTGATATTGGGCTATAAAGTGCTTAGTATCATGCAAAAAAAATATTTGAATTTGTTGCTGTATCTGCAGGCCTATTTTTGTTCCACTGCTTAAGTCCGTAATCTTTTTATGGATTGGGGTATTTTTTCGGGAACATGTTGTGAATACAAAACTGAAACCATTTGTTTTTGTAAGTATCCATCAGAAGATAAAGATTTATTTTAACATTTCTGGAACTTAGAAAAAAAGTTCACATATTTTCTCAGTAACATTGTTCAGAAATGTTATTAGAAATGTAAATAATGTTAAAATTGACCAGTCGTTTCTCTGCTGTCGGGGAGCAGTATTCATAGATATACATAGAAGAAGTAGATTGGCTCAGTGAAAATCAAAGCCATTTGGTTTATTATTACATTTAAATATAATTTACAGAATGTGGTGCTGAAATAGTAATAATTACCTTAACCAAGGAGGTTATGATTTTGCCAGCATTTGATGGTTTGTCTGTGAGCACAATAACTCAAAAAGTCATATCAGGTGAAATTTTAACCGAATGTTGGTCATGGCACAAGAAAGATGTGATTAGGTTTTGGTGGTCATCCAGAATTTTTTCTAGGATTTGTTAATATTGTGCTACATGTGCACGTTTTTGACAATAACTTTGCACTCTGAGCTTCTAGTTTGTTCTTTTTTGAGTCTCAAAATGATCTCAAAATGTGCAGCACTGATCCAGGGAGTAGAGTGTAAAATCCTGCTGTAACATGATAAAGGATATGTAATAAGAAAACTCAAAGTGTACCTTCAAAACAAAAAGAGGGGACGGTCCTGTTTCTGAATGCATGTACTTTATGCTCTCTGATATTTCTTGTGTTTTGCTCATATAGTGTTGTTGCTCATTGTTGAAGGCAGCAACTTGTACAAACCACACTGAACTACTGCGGTTATACTGCCCTCATGTGGCAAGAAGCGGTCGAACACTTCATTGCCTTAGAAATATTATTTACATAAAAAAAGACCGAAACTAACAAGCAAATAAGAAACAAGAGAAATTAAATGCAACATCAAACGATCCAAATCTCCTTTTTAACATACAGAACAAATCTGTATTCAGTGTAAATTATTTTTTTCATTAAATATTAATTTGTGAAATTATAATTATAATTATTCGGTAATTCTTTTATTTTTGGGGGTGTAGTTGGTGAAATTCCTTATATTTTAAATAATAAAAAAACCAACAGCAACAAGAACATCATTATTTTTATTATTATAAATTTGCATTTTTAGTTGTGCCTGGTTTTTACTCAATTAAATGTGTCTTATTGCTGGTATGTCAGTTCTTCACCTGAGACTCACTAAAGCAAATGTCTGCTGTTTTTCCAGTTTCTACCTTCTTGCAATAAGAACAGCATTTTCTTTTAACTCTGCTGTCTGTAGTTTCTCCTCTTGATGTGGTCATTTCCAGTCCCTTGGTTTTCCAAAGTGATTCCTTGAGGAAGAGAAGATCATAT
>JBAMNC010002658.1:0-16523 GCA_037902135.1 Cetoscarus ocellatus | reverse complement strand
TTATTATTCTCCTCTAATCTCCATGAGTCAGCACAACACTTGGCATGTGTGTCAGTGTGTTGTGTGTGATTCTGCCTGGATTTTGTGGTTTCAGAGTTGTATGTGTATATTATGCACACAATCCACTTCTCTGAAGGGATTACATTATTTTACCCCTTGAAAGAAAATAAAACATTAAATAGAGAATATTTTAATAATGACCGCACTTTTCTTGGAGAAGGAGAGAGTGTTCTGTGCTTTAAATAATGAATGTTTGTCACAAAGAGAAGTTGCAAATGATTTTAGACTCTTAAATCAATGAATTTTGATGTAGTATTTATGAGATATGTTAAGAAATGGTTGAAATTCACAGAAAACTGTTTGGGTTTATACGTAGCTGGAGTTTTTCTTCTTCCAGTCCATTGGAAATGGAATAGCAGCTTATCTATCCTAAGTAGGCTTTATAGATGAATTAATGTTCTAATAAAGGCTTAATTTGCAATGATATTATTTACCATTTCATTTATTTTAATAGCACTTAACACGCTGGTTTGACCAAGTCATCATAAATCAGTGTCCCTCAATTCCCAAGAAAAGCCAAATCTTCTTTAGCTAAGGGGCAATTGAAATCTTAATGAATTAGTTCCATTTTAGTTGAGGAAATAATAGGTGCAGCTTTGGCCAAGGGAACACTCTCGAGTCCAAACAAATTAGTTCCATTTTATTGTGAGGAAACTCTAGCCAGGGGACTATTGGAGTCCTAATGAGTTGCAGTATTTTATCTTGAGACGACCTCGGACTGATTTGACCAGGGGACTGCTGAACTCCCTTCAAATTAGTCCCATTTGAAAAAAAAAAAAACTGGTTAACTTTAGCCAAGGGACTATTGACTTACTGATTAATTAGTCTCACTTTGCTTTAAGAAAACCCACGGCACTTTTAGCTAAGGGAATAATGCTCAAGGTCAAAACAAGTTAGAGATATTTAAAAGTGAGTAACAATTGATTGCTTTCAGTGTATGATATGTGTGAGTCAGCAGGCCAGAGTTGGCGTTAGAATGAGTCACAATGGATGATACTTTTATTATTAGAAGCTTGTGTGGGAGGTGGTTGGTCACATACATATGCACACACATGCATATGCAGCAGGGCAAACACGACTGAAATGTTTTGACTGCGAAATAGTGCATTTCATGTATTTCACATCATTGAGAACGTTGATACACAGAACATGCGCTCACACTGCCCAGGACATTTAATGGTAAAGTAAAGGAGAGCTGACAAAGAAATGTGATTACAAGTCTTTCCAACAAATGCAAAGATGTGTTCAATACAACACTGTATGAACTTCTAAACGTACCTCAAGATCACATTGACTTTCTGTCAGGACATAGTGTACTTCACACTAATGTGCTACCATCAGGGTTAGAAAAAAAGCACATTTGTGGGATCTCTCCTGCCAATGATGAATAGAGTAGAAGGTAAGAAGTCAAGGGGAGTTCATGGTAATAACCTCGGGAGGATATTGGGAGGACACAATGCAACTTGAGAGAGCTGTTAGCCCACCCTCTCAGTGGACCAACTAAATGGTCCTCATGAGGTGGTGGGTGTTGCAAAATTTTTCCTACACTGCAACAGCACTGAAGTTTCAATACTTTATTCACAATATAAATACTTTTTAAAATCTTTCCTAATAAATGCTAAATTAAGTGCAATTCTTTCATAGACATAATGACATATAGACTGCAGGAGCTAGATAAGGAACTGCTGACCGTTTCATTATGACAAGACCCACTTTGTCCACAGATGGCAAATCCTTCATTTAGTGTTTTGTACACGTTTAACCCAAGAGTTGAATGTGAGCAAATCATTTAATTAAATATTGCTTGAAAACATGAGTTTTTTCCATTACCAGGTTGCAGGGTGTACTTGTTGTTTTGAGTTGAATAAACTCAAAATTTCAAATTTCTAGTTTAAACTGTGGGATATTTATCATTTTGAGTTAAATTTGCTTCAAATTTAAAAAAATGTGGTAAAGTTTGGAATTTTAATTGACTGATTGCTACAAAAACTTGCCTAGGCTTGTTTGAGGCAAAACTGTCTTTTTCATTTAATTATTAATTAATTAACTGATTGATTGATTGGTTGATTGATTGATTTAAAAGCAATATACTTTCTATTTTCTATTTTTGACCATGTGTTTAATAAAAAAATAACTTGAAAAACATGATTGTTTGTTTTTTTAATATATACAGGATATGTTTTACCAACACAACATTTTAAAAATAATTATTTAAAGTTTTAACAAATTAAATATTTCAGTTAATCTTTTTTAACATGCTAAAAAATTTAGTTTAATAAATGCAAAATGTATCGGATCGTATCTGGGATAAAAGGTATGTTTTTCTTAAAATACTGAGTTGATTGGTTAACTAGGGAAGGTTGTTTTACAACAGATTTCAAGTATGAATAACTTGTCTTTTAGTTTATGAAACGTAAACAGTCAAAACTTTGTCCACTTGGTATTGCAGTTATGTTACTTAAAATAACTGATATGTTTTTTCATTACTTAAACCATTTAAGTGCAATCACTTGCCATTTTTTTTCTTTTTTATAAAGTCAACTTATCTGGGCTTACAGTGGTTGTCCAAACTACATATCCTAGAAGCCCCAAAATTTATCACAGGGCCGACAGACAGACTGACATTTTTGTAGAGTCACTCACACAGAGTAAAAAATCAGCCTGACAGCATCTTTTTGGACTATGGGAGGGAGCCAGAGTACCCAGAGACAACCCCTGCGTGCATGGGGCCGAACCCTACAAACATACACAGTAAGACAACTGCCCAAGAGACATCTTTTTAAATATATATTTATGCAGAGGTTCCGCTAAACAAGAGGATACATCTGGAAGTCACATACAGTTGATACTGTTTCATGCATTTTTATGTTGATAAGACCTAAACAACTGCCAATAGACCCCCTGTCTCACTTTGGATTCCCTTAAACACACAACTGAAAACACAAACACAATAGATATCCATCTGTTCCTTTCCTTCAGCAAATGAACAAATGTAGGACACACTGTGCAGCACATCACTTTTGCCTGTCTCTCTATCTATAATTTGGGTATCTTGTGTATTATTCAGACCCTCTCAGTTTCATTCCAGTATCTCTCTCCTTCCCTCACTCTCCAACTACAACCTCTATCATTCCCTCTTTTCACTTCTCGCACCTTCGAAAACCTCTCCTCTTTCTCTCTCTCTCTCTCATTCCCTCTCTCTCATGTGCTCTCTGTTATCTGCTGTAAAGTAGATAAGCATCGGTTTCTAGGAGCAGAGTAGAGGGAGAATAATACACAACATGTTCGTGAGAGGTGGAGGAGAGCCGCCAAAGTCAAGGTCGAACTGCATGCGGTGCCTTGTGTGTTTGTGTGTGTGCGTGTGTGATTTACAACCCCCATCTCCCCTGTCTTTATCTATATCCTTATCCAAACCTTGGCACCATTTCCTCAGAGAGTAGACGCAATATAAAGTGTTCACACAGACTCACAAACACACATTCATACACACATACACTAGTCTGGGAGAGTGGTAGATCATGAGCTGGTGAATACAGGATGATGCAGAGCAGCACGACTGACATGAATCACAGTAGCTCTTTTCTTAGCTATTCCCAATCGTTTATCTTCTCTCTTTCACTTCTCTTTCTCTTCTTATTCTCTTGTTCCTTCTTTTCCACTCTTCCTCCTCTTTTCCTGTTTTCTCCTTTGCACGCCTCTTTCTTCTACTTTCTGCTATATTTCACATTTCTGCTCCTCTACCATCCTTTTTCTGTCTCTTACCCACTTGTCTTTACCCTTTTTTCTTCCATTTCCAGTGATTTATTCCAACCCTTTCATGTTCTCTTAGTTCCTTCTTCTTTGTCAGTGACAAACCATTCCCTTTTTCTTTCTAAAGAATCTTACCTTAAGTAGGTAAAAGGTCAAAATGCCAAGGCTAAAATTGTATTTACCTGAGCATAAAAGCAGCTTACACCTATAAACTTCTTTGATGCAGGTCAAGGAATATGAAGGTAGAAAAGTGCCATAAATCCAAAGCAGAGCAGACTATGATTTGCACTTGGAAAATCCGAAATTCTCAACTTGTAAATGTGCATATCAGAATTTTTAAAAGCACGTCTCCAAGTTTGCACTTGTAACTTTAGATCTGCAAATCTGCATCTGCACTTCTGCACTTGTAACTTTAGATCTGCAAATCTGCATCTGCACTTCTGCACTTGTAACTTTAGATCTGCAAATCTGCATCTGCACTTCTGCACTTGTAACTTTAGATCTGCAAATCTGCACGGCAGGAATTGCATCTGCCACTTCCTATCTGCGCGCTTAGTTGCGTCATCCTCCTCACGTGATTTTTGGCACGATTCTCTCGGTTGATTATCAGCCACAGAAAGAACTCGCAGACCATGCTCTACCACTTAAGTCCAGTAGGTGGCAGTGTGGTACTTATTCCATGAAGGTTGCACCATATTTATCCCCAGAGCAAGTGCAAAAGCAGTCTAATTTACAACTCTTTCCCTTTGATTTTCACGTTATGACAAAAGTCTATATTATTCAATCGTATTCTAAAGACTTAAAAGATATTTTAAACCTAGATTCTAATACAAAATCATTAAATCTTACATCTAAATGCAACGCGTGCATAAGTCAGATTCGAACCCCAGCCTTCCGCATGAAAGTCACGTAGCTTAGTGGGTGCGCTACATGGATGTATTATAAGAACTGGATACCAGGCCGAAAATGGCCGCCCATTCATTTCAATGGAAGTTGCTCGCCCAGCGCATACGCCGAAAAAGTTTCTGGCTTCCGGGTTACTTCCGCGTTATGCGGCCCATAGAGACTGCGCAGTAGAGTCACCCCCCATGATGCTTTGGGGCCTCTCGTCATCCCCCGGGGCGAAGAGACCAATCAGATTGCAGATAAACCGATGACGCGGACAGCTGTGACGTCACGCTGGGAAAATATACTTTTTTAGCGCTTTTCTGACCTTTAGAACAGTTTTTAACGGATCAAAAGTCCATGACTTAAAAATATAAAATATAAAGATCAGTAATTTCCAGGGGTTATAGCTGTTGGTGTCCTGTGAACAGTTTTACAGGCTTCTCTTTTACTATTGCGGTCTATGGGAAAAATGACTCTTGGGCCGCAGCCTGTAATTCGCTGCAATACCACGAGTGGCCACAAGGAAAAATTGGCACGCCTGCTGAGTGGCGGTCTGGTATCCAGTTCTTATTATACATCCATGGCCATAACCGACGCCGTTTGGTGCTACTCCTCCTCCTTCTTCCTTGAGTCAAGTACCGGCATCACATGACCATTGGAGCGCAAGGTTCATTGGCCGGCGGTTGAGTTCGATGTGAGACGATCGACTGCTTTTCCCTTGGTAAATCAGCTGTTTACTTGGGATTTTTTGACGCTGAATTTTGACTTTGAATTTTGGATGTTGAAAATGAGCACTTGAATTTTTATACATTGAATTTTTAAAACTTGAATTTTTTACTCTGAATTTTTGAACATTGAAAAGTAAGGTTGAAAAAATATTTGTTGAAAAATAGATGACATTATTTCAATACAAAAAAAATCAGAGATATAATTTTAATACAAAAAATTTCAGATACATAATTTCAGTGCAAAAAAATTTCAGTGCTACAAATTCAAAGACTTAAAAAATTCAAAATCTGATGAGACTGCAACCTTCATGGAATAAGTACCACACTGCCACCTACTGGACTTAAGTGGTAGAGCATGGTCTGCGAGTGCTTTTTGTGTCTCATATTCAACCGAGAGAATCGTGCCAAAAATCACGTGAGGAGGATGACGCAACTGAGCGAGCAGATAGGAAGTGGCAGATGCAAATCCTGCCGTGCAGATTTGCAGATCTAAAGTTACAAGTGCAGAAGTGCAGATGCAGATTTGCAGATCTAAAGTTACAAGTGCAGAAGTGCAGATGCAGATTTGCAGATCTAAAGTTACAAGTGCAAACTTGGAGACGTGCTTTTAAAAATTCTGGTATGCACATTTACAAGTTGAGAATTATGGATTTTCCAAGTGCAAATCATAGTCTGCTCTTCTTTGGATTTATGGCACTTTTCTACCTTCATAAAGGAATGATAATGTCCCTAGTATAGTTATTGTTATATGTAATTCGAACAAAAAAGAAGACCATAGTATTACTCCATGTTAAATCAATACTCACAATTTTTTGTCCCTAAAGATCTGGTTCCTCTCTCTCAGCCCACTGCTCAGTGGTCCAAAGCCCTCTCTTCAGATGAAAGTCTATTTTTATTTCAATTGGAAATCAAGGTCTTAGAGTCTGAGAGATTTCTAGGGATGCACAAAAGCCCCAGTGGTCCACTGCAATATATCAAGTCCAGAGTCAATGCAGTGTTTTCCAGGAAATATTATAACATTTCACGCTTCCATCTACTGACAAGCTTATGAAGATGCTGATTTCCTTTTCCAGCAGGACTTGGCACCTGCTCACAGTGACAAAACTACTGGGAACGGGTTTGCTGACCATGGTATTACTGTGCTTGGCTGTCTGGCCAACTGGCCTGACCTGAACCCTACAGAGAATCTATTGGGCATTGTCAAGAGCAAAAAGAAAGACATCAGACAACACATAGAGATGAGCAGAGGGCTTCTATCAAAGCACAATGCAGAAACTGGTTCAAAAGGAGGCCTGACCAAATACTGAGCAAATCATTCATTTTCTTTTTTATCACTTTGGGGGAAGCCAATCCCAGCTGTCATTGGGTGAATGGCGGACTACACCCTGGTCTGTTCACCAGTCAGTTGCAGGGATGAATATAGAGACAGACAACCATTGACGTTCATCCTCACACATACGGGCAAATAAGAGCGACCAACCCAAGAGCGAGTACCCCGGAGAGAACCCACACATGTACAAGGAGAACATGCTAACTTCACTGTGCAGCCCGAGTGCATCAATTGACAAACTTGTCAGAAGTTTGACTTTTTCTGTTAAATAAATCCCTTTGGATGGATATTGTGGAGGATTAATTTTCATGAGCTGTAAGCTGTAATTTTCAGCCATTTTTAAAGAAACCATGCAACCGGAAAAAAGTGTTTGGTCTAACCACATCACCACACTGAAGCCCCTCCTCCCCTCCCCCTCACTAGCACAAAGGTTGTAACTCCACATCAGTCCTATGCTAGCATGGTAAATTACACAGAATAATTCTTCCCCAATCCAGTCCTATTACTGAAACCATTAAAAACACAAAACTAGCTTGGCTAGAGTAAGGACCAATGTATGGTGTACATTTTAGGACATCCTCAGTCTCAGGAAAACCTCTGTCATTTCTCAGACCAAACGGCCTCAGAAAACCTCCATCAGATAAAACAGCCTCAGAAAAACCTCTGTCAGATAAAATGGCCTCAGGCTTCAAAATAAAAGTCATCAGACAAACGGCATCAAATTAAACGGCCTCAACCAAAACAACGTCAGACAAAACGGCCTCAAAATGAAAGCCATCTGACAAAACGACACTGGAAAAACAGACTCAGATAAAACAGCGTCAGGTCGTAACATACAACCATGGATGTATTGCATGCATACAACCGAACATTATTTTGAAGAGACCGGAAGTGCGCATTTATTTTGAAGCCTGAGGCCGTTTTATCTGACGGAGGTTTTTCTGAGGCTGTTTGGTCTGAGAAATGGTTTTCCTGAGACTGATGATGTCCTAAAATGCACACCGTACCAATGGCAAGGAACTCACATGCTTAAAGGAATAGTTCACCCCCAAAATGATGTGGGCTCATTTTGTACTCACCCCCATGCTGACTGATGTCCCGGGACCGTTTTTTGATTTCTCAAATGCAGGGAGGATAATCCCTTTTTTACTGCTTTCATATCGTGGAGAGTATCAGAGCCCGAGCACAAAAGGTCAATAAAAGTCCACAAAAACTCGTCAATATGCCTCCATACTGCTCGTCCAATGTAATCCAAGTGTCCCGAAATGATAATGTCCATCATTGACTCGAAATGACCACATTTATTATATTTTAAAAGCATAAATAGTAGCATACAGCGTTCCCTCAGTGCGCGTTCACGCAACTTCCTGATACTACGGGTGCCGCCGAGGACCGCACATGCGCATTTTGTCATAATACAAGCGTATGTTCTCGGGGTGCCGCCGAGGACACGGAAGTTGCCGTGAACGCGCACTGAGGCAATGCTGTATGCTACTATTTACGCTTAAAAAATATAATAAATGTGGTCATTTCGAGTCAGTGATGGATATTATCATTTCGGGACACTTGGATTACATTGGACGAGCAGTATGGAGGCATATTGACGAGTTTTTGTGGACTTTTATTGACCTTTTGTGCTCGGGCGCTGATACTCTCCACGATATGAAAGCAGTAAAAAAGGGATTATCCTCCCTGCATTTGAGAAATCAAAAAACGGTCCCGGGACATCAGTCAGCATGGGGGTGAGTACAAAATGAGCCCACATCATTTTGGGGGTGAACTATTCCTTTAATGTGTAGATGCAGAATAAAACAGGAGCAAGTTGTTGGACCACCATACCAAATCCCTCAGGAGTTTGACTTAATCCTCTTTTTTTTTTTTTTTCAAATTTTATTTTAATGAATATACTTTACTTTTACTAGTATTTTCCTCAAGCTTAATAGAGACATAGAGAAAATACAGTTTCACTGTCTGAGTTACACACCGGTTGGTTTTGTCATTAAGAGTACAAGCAACTATCCCATAGAAAAGACCTAATAAATAGCCCTTAGGCTGGTGAAATGTATGCTGTTTTAGACATAAATTAACAGAAATACATATCTTATGTCTTAATAGCTGAGTTCAGCAAAAAGGCAAAGCTTTAAAGTTATGCACCAGTGAGCTAGCACTTTAATTAGCCAAATCAGTAAAATTATCTGCAGCTGTGACATAAAGGAGATCTGCTTCATCCTCATCAGTGAAGATAGCACAAGAAGAAGAAGAAGCACAATACAGCTTTCCATAAAGACTCGTGGCCAAATCCTCAAAAATGTTCAGATTTTTCAGTGTCATTACACCTGAAACACAAAAACGGGTGCATTTTAGTGCACCAACATGCTAACATGAGGCATTTAAAACTCCTTAAAATGCTGATTAAGTCAATAAAACACAATACAGTCTTGTCACATCTGCTGCTTTCTCTGTGCAGAAAGAGACTTACAGAGTAACTTCACATGAAGCTTTGACTTTAACAAGTTTTTCTAGCTGCTTGTTGGATTATGTTAGCTAATAATTTCAGTTTTCCTGCCTATTTCCCATTTTGTTCCTTTAGCCTTTTTTCATGAGTAGTTTCTTCTTTTCCTTCTCTTTCACAGTAAATTTGTTAAACCACAGTCAGCTCCAACTGACTGTAATGAGGTTAGTCCACCATCAGAAATCTTTAGGGGGTCTGTGCCAATTACTGATTCCAGTGGGCTACAGCTGTGCCCCCCAGTGGGGTGAGGGATGGGGATGTGGCATTTATGATGAAGTAGGCTGCATTATACACATATTTGAACAGAAAGAAGGGAACATGTGCATGTGAGCGGAAAAAAACAGAAAATGTTGCTTTTTTGTTGAAGGTTTTCAGAGAAACATTTTCATTCACACAGCTTAAATTACTCAATTTTCAATCATTACCATATTATGATCAATTTAAGTTTAAAAGGATGATCCCTTCTATTTATATTTTATATATTTCAACTGTTATAAACATCTTAAGACCCTGTCCACACCAGCCTGGGTTATTCTGCAACCATGAGTCGAGGGTGAGGTTTTCAGCCGTTCCAATAGCAGTTACATGTGGATTTGACATCTGTGATTATTTCCATGTTTACATCAGAGTTCAGGGCATGCCTTTATATTGCACGCATGCACAGCAATGTAAACACAGAGTAACGGCTGTTAGAAAGTGGTTAGAGGTTGTTAACCCTTAGGTGCTCCTTTAATTTAACGCCACATCTGGCTCCTTTGGTACATTTGGTGTTCAAGCACAAAAAGTGCTGTAAAAATCTTATACATTGATATTTTTTTCTACTTTAAATGACTCAGTCTTTTAGAACTACTTCAGCCGAAATATACATATCCAATATGAATCATATTATGTTTTTTAACCCTTTAAATGCCAGTATGTGTACATAACTGTAGTTTTTTAGTGTAAAAAATGTAAAAAACTTGGATAATTTCCATAAAAACATTTCAAGCAGGATGTAATTGCTTTTATTATTAGGACCTGACATGGGTCACAATTGGCAGCAATATTGACTTTGATGCATTGTTTGTTTGTTTGCAGAGCACACTGAAAGCACTCTGACTTTGCACCAGGGCTAGAATGTAAAAAAAAATGGCGCCACCTAGTGGACAAATATAAGAATTACAAATTTGAAGCCTTTTTAACATTCTGCATTCCAAAATTTTATAAATGCATTATTATAAGTTATGATGTATGTGGGATCAAAAAAACTGTTTTGAATGGTTGTCAATGGTACATTTTATGTACCAAGGGGCATATAAGGGAGTATTTGTTTAGCATGGCCATTTTAGGGTTAATTTAAAAAAAATATTGACAAATCTTAACATCTCTAAAAAGTTAGATCCTGTGGCAAGTTTGAGCTATATTCATTCAGCACAGCCAAAATGGTTTGAAAATAAAAAACGAAAAGAGCATAAAAAGACCCCAGGGGCACCTGAGGGTCAACTTAACGTTAGCTTGACAGGATAAAATGGACGTGACAAAGTTGTTGTTGTTTATTGGCTTGCTGTCAGCTGTGTTCGGCTGTCATGTCCAGCTGCTCAACCTAATGCAACAATGGCAGCATCTGGATGAGCAGTGCTACCTCACTGTCGGTCCAAGCAAATGATTCCCTCTTGCAAGTTGCCCATTGTTAGTTGTGTTTTAAAATTGACACACCTGCCCTTTCTGGTTTTGGACTATTTTGATTGATTTAAACAACCATCCCATTTTACCTTACATCGTCACCAATGGCTGTGGCATATGCATTAAATTTGCATCACTTGGTGACAAATTGAATGGTTGCTTGTGTACAGAGTTATTCTTAGTTATTTTTATTACACCATGTGTGTAGATGCAGAATTTGATTTAATGAAGCTTTGGTTTCAAAATGACCCAGGCTTGTGCGGACAGGGCCATAAATGCATTATATTACATATAAAATAGTTTAGCATTTCCATTTATATGCAGCCTGCATACACAAAGCAAGAGAGTCGTCCTAAATCTCACTTTATTAGATTATCAACCCTGTTTGCACAATGATTGCTTACTTCAAAATGCTCTGTCTTGGATTGTGTTAGCTTGCAAAGAGCAGATTGTATTAGCATAACCCATAATGTTAGCTTAACATAATTTACAGCTCTAAAGAAAGCTAGGGATTAATATTTATATTTGTACAAAGCATATTTAATTTTTCAGAGTTAACTAAAATTGTGACAAGCATCCGTTCATCACCAATAAAATCTGAATATCCAAAAAACTGAAAAGCTTGAGTCAGTGTAGTGCTTGTGAGTGTGGCTAGCTGCTGCTGCCCCTGCTGCTGTTGGCCTACTGGCACAGATCTGAGGGGTGCAGGTGTCAACTTGTCAGCTGTGGTTTCTGTCGCTCTCACACTCTGCCCTGGCACTAAGCTGCCCCACGGGGAGAGGTTTTGAAGGGAACTCAAATACTAGCTTTTTGCCTTAGCCTTGAGTGGCTAACTTTAACATAACATGCTCACCAAAAGGGTCAACATATCAAAACTCTGGCAAATCACTTATCCTTATTACAGGCTTTCCCAACCTTGGGGTCGGGACCCCATTTGGGGTCACTTGTAGTTCCAATGGGGTCACCTGAAATGTTCAGTTACTGATCAAGATGATTTTATTTTATTAACCTATTAAAAGCAAATTTAAGAGTCGATATTGGCATATTTTAGTGATTTTTACATATTTATGGTGCATTTTGGCACACTTTGAGTACATCTAAGCATATTTAGGGTACTTTTGACATAATAAAGGTGCATTTTGACATATCTGGTTGCATTTAGACGTTTTAGGTGCATTTTGGCATATTTTGGGTGCATTTTGGTACATTCAGGGTACTGTTGGCATAACAAGGTTGCATTTTGAAATATTTAGGGTGCAATTTGGCTAATTTTGGGCACATTTTGACATTTAGATGCATTTTGACAAGTTTGAGGTGCATTTTGGCATATTTAAGGTGCATTTTGACAAGTTTGAGGTGCATTTTGGCAAATCTAGGGGACTATTGACTTAATAATTAAGGATGCATTTTGGCATATTTTGGGTGCATTTTGATGTTAAGAATGCCTTTTGACATGTTTAAGGTGCATTTTGGCATATTTTGGGTGCATTTTGACATATTTCTGGCATGTTTTGGCATATTTAGGATCCTATAGGCATAATAGGGTAGCATTTTGGCATATTCAGGGTACTGTTGGCATAATAAGGTTGCATTTTGACATATTTTGGGTGCATTTAGACATATTTTGGGTGCATTTAGAAATATTTTGGGTGCATTTAAACATATTTTGGATGAATTTTGACATATTTCAGGGGTATTTTCACATATTTTGGGTGTGTTTTGTAGAAAATGTTAGATTTGCGCACATGATTAAAAACAAAACAAAAAAACCAATGGCTTATTACATTCAATATTTTCATGATTGCTTATAATTAACTCTACTCTTGCCATTACTTAAAGTCAATAAAGTTATCTGGGAAACTTATACAGGGAAATAAGTCATTTTCAAGTGTTTGCTCAATAGATTAACGTCAGTGAATACTGAAGTAGATTTCACCTTAAATGATTCACTTTAAATTACACTTCTTGTTTGCAATACTCAGTCATACTGAATTTTCAAGGTTATGTTTGGGTACTTGTGTAGTGAGTGATAAAATTGAGTTTTTCAAAGAGGCCCAACGTCAAATCTTGATTGCTTGACATTTATCTTGACCATGAAAATTATGAAAATGTTACTCATAAAGAGTAAATCCTTTTAAGAGGGTCTATCTTATAGGTACTTCACTATACAAATACACTGCACTTATGACAGCATGACTTCAAAATGGAAGATTCAGTCACAAAAAAATGCATTGAGAAATGTCATTCAGCTAAGAGTGAAAACTGTAGTGTTTTTTCCATTTTCTCTTCAGGCTCTGCTCATTATTTCTACCCGCCAGGTTGCTCAGTCAAAGAGCTGTATTTGGTTTTATATGAAAAACTGTGTACCAACATGACAATAGGTGAGAACAAGTAAGAAGCTATTTATCTCTCTTTTGCAGGCATTCATTGTAGAGTTGATGACCCCAAATCTAAGTCCCTGTGGTTCAGAGGCACTGCAGTGTTTTTGTGTCATGTGTGTGTATATTTGTATGTGTGTGTGGTGTGCAGTTCTGAGGTGAGCACAGTGCTTTAGAAGAAGAAACACTTGTGCTTTCACCAAGGGGGAGCGAGTGGATAAGGTAATGAGTGTGCACCTTTGTGTTTTGTGCATGTGACTGCCTGTAATAATGTTGTGTGAATGAATGTGATGGTTTAAAAAAAAACTCCACACATAACTGTTGTGTGCACAGGCATTAAGAAAATGCTTGTTTTGTATCGTGTTGTATGCTGTAAACCTCTCTGCATGTGTTGGCACTACCTTATGCAGTTTTATTGTTGAACCCCACACTATCATGGAGCTACTTATTTGGTGATAAAAGCGCAAGCAGAGGGAACCCCAGTAATTGAACTCCAGCGAACGAAGCTTGGGAGCACCGTGCCCGTATCCAACGTAATAAGGAAAAAAGTTAATATTCACCTCGTGGCACGTGCAAACACACTCAGTGCAGATTGGAGCTGAACACACTACAGAAAGATCATACACCATACTGTTCAAACAACAAACTCAAAGGCCCGACTATGTTGGTTCATAGTTTCCTACTGAAGCTTTCAAACAAGACTCCTGAGGCCACAGAGTGTCAGTTTATAGCTTCCTGCTGAACCTAGTTTGACGAATGATGCAGATCAGAATACATAAGCAAATAAACTTTGAAAATTATTGACTTTCACACTCTGTATCTCCTGCTGTTCCACTGAATAAATTAGAGCTCCCCGGCTTCTCTCTCTTTGGATATGTTCAGGATGTCTTCAGGAAGGAATTCACAATGTGTTCAGCTGTCAGATTGACTGTAGTGCCGCACTGCATAAACACATACACAGACACAAGCCACACACAGAGTAAGTCTGCTAACATGTCCAGCCATGCTTAGCATTTAATGCTTGTACTTCTTGAATTTCAGTTCTTTTCAAAGTGTCATTTACAGAGCCTTTTACTTCTATGACTTTGTATTCAAATGATAGCTTAGACCTTAAAATTGTATCATGTCCGTCAGACTTTGTTACCTCAATAGAGAAGCCATATGTGGTTTTGCCACACCATTGCTGTGTCTCAAATCACACACTTCTGAGAGTACACTTCCATGTATTCTACTTCATTGCACTCTGTACTTCTTGGCATAGTGCACAAATTTTGACAGGTTAGTGTTGCCTCAAACATAGACTGTATAAAACATGGACGTAGTCTCGCTGATGTCACCCGTCTGTTACTGAAATGCATTTTGAAGCAAAATTGTGAGCGTGGCCATCTTTGAAATGCAGTCTTCCGGTTAAGCGAGACTCCGGTCAGGGGCGGGTCCGGGGGCCGGAGTTCAGACGGGCTGAATTATCATTGGGCGGTGAAAGCTACTAGCCACGCTAGGCTCGGCTAACGCTACGCATCCACCTGTCAATCAAATCGGCCGCGCCCCTGAATATGCAAATTCCGACAGGGCTCCTTTCCCTGATATCGTCAAAACTAAGACGTTAGAAAAAAATTCACCCCCCTCACAGTGTGTGCCGATAGTGAAATAATTTTTTAGACTGGAATGGTGTTTTGAACCAGGCTTTAAATATGTTAATTTATGCTCTGAAAACAGCTTTTTTTGGCTTGGTGTGTATGTGACTTCTGGTACTTCCGGAGCCAGCCTCTAGCGGACACTTGACGAACAGCGGGTTTTTAGCACTTCCGCATTGTCTCATATTTTCAGACCGGAGGTTGCCGCTTGGTCTCAAACCAAATACTGCTGTTTTGCACTTACTGGAAATGACCGCAAATGTGCAGCTGTTAGCTGGTTAGCAAACAAGCATTAGCATTAGCGTTATTATTCGTGGTACCAAATCATTATAGACTGCAATAAACATACTGTTGGCTTATATTCAACAACAGTACAGTGGTGCTTAAAAAACATGTATATTTGTAAAATGCAGCAACGTTCCTACCCATACAGTCCTTTGCCACCATTTCCAGTTTGAAAAGTGGTCCCTCCCCTTCCGCTACATAGCCAACATGGCAACCATTGAGGGCAAGTAGTGTCCATCGTTCCACACTCAATTTTCTATTCAATATTCGCCATCCAGGTACTAGTAGTGCATTAGAAGTGCACAAATGAACTCAAAATACTCAGTTTCAGTTTAGAAGCTCAGTTTGCTAGCTAACTTTCTGGACACCAGCGATGGGCCCTGGTGTGGTTTCCAGTGAAATAGCATGCAAAGACTGCAAAGAGGCTATTGTTTCAATGTGGGCTTTGTGAGTTTTGCCGGTTAATTTTGTTGATAGTTTTGTTGGAAAGAAGAGCAAGAGAAAAATCAAAATCAGTCAAATTAAATCAGGTATTAAAGATGCACAGCCTGCAGAATTGTGGACATTTTTTGTGGGTCTGCACAATTTCATCGTTAACCTTTAGTTAAGACCCATTGTTCATTAAATAATAACATGTTGTCACCATCACTAGTCTGTGTCAAAGTTATTAGTATGTTAATTTTTTACGCCATATGTGTCACAAAACCTCCTGCCACTTGCCATGCTGTAAATGGGCCCGCTCTTCTTGCTCTACTACTTGAATGTAAACCAGCACAGTGGATGGATGGCATTGTATAGTACTAGCATGTTTTTGAAATGGAACATGGAGATGCAGCCAAGTCAAGTCAAACAGGTACAAAGGAACTTGTCAGGGAAGATGTATAACCACATATAGCACAGAAGGCTGGTGGTGCTAGCGTTTCTGTAATCACACATGATCTGGAAGAAACACAACTCATGACAATAACAGTTTTTTAACCTTAAGTTATCCATCCATCCATCTTCTTAACCGCTTAGTCCCGTTAGGGGTCGCGGGGGGGCTGGAGCCAATCCCAGCTGTCTTCGGGCGAATGGCGGGGTACACCCTGGACTGGTCGCCAGTCAATCGCAGGGCTGACATATAGAGACAGACAACCATTCACACTCACACTCACACCTACGGGCAATTTAGAGTGACCGATCAACCTGACAGCATGTTTTTGGACTGTGGGAGGAAGCCGGAGTACCCGGAGAGAACCCACGCATGCACGGGGAGAACATGCAAACTCCACACAGGAAGGCCACGTGCCGCCCCGG
>JBAMNC010001547.1:0-17528 GCA_037902135.1 Cetoscarus ocellatus | reverse complement strand
TTATTATTATTATAATTATGTTGAAATGCTGACTCAGCACTTTGTTATCCGACTCTCTTCTTCTTCTTCTTCTTCTTCTTCTTCTTCTTCTTCTTCCCTCAACTGTTTGGAACTTTTCACAGCTTTCAAATTTTCAGATTTTCGCAGAAAAAAATTGCTTCAACTTTCAGTCTGTACAGCTTCGGCATACTTCCACCTACAGACTTCATTCTTGCTTTGACAGATTCACTTATCTCTCAACTATTTTTACATGTGTTCAGCTTGTTGCTGTCTTCTACAGTTTTTGAGATATCACTGTTTAAGCAACACTAAGTTTGGAGGATTTCTCTGTTCTCAGAGCGTGTCACGTGACCTGTTAGAGCGTGAGCTTCGTCTAAAGATTCCAAAATTTGTAGCCGAAAAAAACGCAATAAAAGCCTCAAACTTTACTCCAAAGGCATGATTTATACATCAAAATAAAGGTACACTTCTCCTCTTTCAGCTGAAATTTGTTTCAACCTCGACATTGACATAATTTTGTCTCAGTGAGCTTCAGAGCCACGGGTATCCCGCAAAGTCTTCCATAGGCGTCCATTATAAGACAAGTCCCCAGAGAGCTGATCGCTTCACTTTTAAGCCCGTTTTTAAACTGCTCTCGTGTCAACATTTTCTACAGCACAGAAAAAACTTACATCAGTCGTTTCAGCCGGTTCTTGGGATGCTCACGGTGCAGTCCTTTTTTTGATAGCTATCACGGTTTTGGCACAGCATTAGCCCGTATACCCGGAAGTCCCCAGCTTAACTTCGCCACTCAGTACAACCATACAGCATTATACATATGCTGCTTCTGCATCATAAAACATACATGGGACTGATAGTTGAGTGGTTAGTGAACTGGACATTTCATTTGAAAACCTGGGTTCGATTCCCACTTTAAATTATGTTTTACTCTCATGCATATTTCAGAACACACGTAAACACGCATGCTGCTCATTACAGTCTTTGCCATTTTAGCCCTCAAAAATTCACGCCTGCCAGCTGTCACGCATTACTCGTCAGACCTACACATTTCATTGGTGTAACACCACCTTCGTCTGCTCATCTTCTCAGTGTACAGCGTCATGACACAGAGATGCGCAAAGGATTGTGGGAAATGCAGGCTGGTGTACGCCGACAGCTTCACTTTCAAGCCCGTTTTTTAACTCCTCTCATGTCAACATTTTCTACAGTACAGACACGAAGCGTACATCAATCTTTTCAGCTGATTCTTGTGATGCTCACGGTGCAGTCCTTTTTTTTGATAGCTATCACGGTTTTGGCACAGCATTAGGTCGTATACCCAGAAGTCCCCAGCTTTATCATCGACCCACATTAAATGCCACACTGCCTCCGCCTCTTCATGTTAGTGCTTTGCAAAGTCAGCAGGCAGAGCAGCTCCTCTTCCTAGTCCTCAGTCTACAGCGTCATGACAGAGAAATGGAAAACAATGTGCAAGGTTAGTGAGAAATGTAGGCTTTCACATTCATTTCACAAGGAAATACTCGTGGCAGTGCGCTCGACTCTGACAGCTCTGACGTCGCGGACATTGCTCTCTACTTACAGCCCGTCAGACTCTGGTTGCATATGCAGGTATACGCCATATACCCACTAGAAAATGCCCTGAAATACCATATAACCGCGACAAAATGCGCAAGGATACGTATAGCAGCATGCTTGTGTGACTTTCACTTTCTCTCAGCGTGTGTGTGTGTGTGCGCTCCTCCGTCTGCCGGTGAGCGTAAAGACGCAGATAGACGCACATCGCAGAGACAGTGAGGGATCATCAGTCACTCTGTGTGATTTTATCATTCACACGGTGTCTTCACAGCTCATGTGCCCGGTTTAAGTGAACAAAAGACTTCAAAAACTGACGAGTCAGCCTTCATTCATCAAAACTCTACATTCTTCATCAGTCCAGCTCTTGTTTTCACTCACTCACTGTTTTCTAAATAATAAATTCATCCTGAGGGATCCTCCATCACTTATTCTCCATGATATCAGAACAATCTTTGAAGGATCAAGCTTCAAATACAGTCTACTAGTGGAGCGGTTCCCAACCTGTAGGTGGAGGCCCATTATGGGTCTCAGAGCTGTTTTCAGTGGACGGTGTATTAATCTGGTCAAATTGTGGTAAAAATGTCTTCAGTGTATGGAGGCCCTAAGAGGACAAACATCATCAGAGTATGTCAGATCATACCCACTAGAATAAACCAGACTACACACAAATATTACACTGTTTTACATTTCTCTACTCAGATATTCCTGTCCAGATTTACAGATTCATGTATGTAGGCTATTATTTCTTTAATTTATATGTTCAAGTATAGATTTGTTGATTTAAAAATGAAGTAGTGATAACTTTGACTTAGATGTTAACTTGAGCAGATCAAGTTCCTAATGACATTCTGACTGTTAATGTCCACTCCTTATTGTCCTCCAGTGAAAATCACCTCTGTTTACATTAATGTTCAAGTCAGATGCTTTTATACGGAATAGTTCATAGTGTTGTGGACTTGTAGCCTACAGATTGATACCAAAACATTTTTTAGTTACTAAAGGAAAATGTAATCTAGGTTAATTATGCATATTCAATTGCACTTCATAATTTAACCCTTTAAAGCCTGAATGCACAAATAATAGCCAGAACATTCATTTTTTTAGGAGCTGAAATGTTTATGTCACTTCCTACTGAAATCCAACAAAATCACAATTTCCATAACATTTATCATATATATATTTTTAGCGGCAGAGTTGCTGACTCTCCCTCCGGCGGCCCATGTTCAAATTCTGGTGAAGGCAGTTGTACTTTTCAACTGTGTGTCCAACACAGACTGCTGATTACTACAGCTCCTTGCTGTATGCATCTGGCTGCTGTCCTCTCAGTCTGGATGTCACAGGTTGTCAGTCATTCAACCTTTCACTTCCATACAACTTTATTCTTTTCCTGTCTTTACAATGCAAATTTGATAACATATTTCACACTTCTGCTACTGATTACAATCTTTGGCATTTTAGCACTAACAAATTTTACTCTTTTAATCATAGATTACAACTTCTTCATGGTGGCCAAAAATTTCTACAGCTTTCTGCGATTTCCTGTCACGTTTATTCATTTTCAGCTTTCTTTCACAACTGTAACCATTTTTATTACACATTTCCCACCTTTGCAGCTGTGCTTTACTGCTTACAACTATTTCCTGTCACATTTTCGACTTTGTTTGCATTGCTTTTAGCCATTTCATTTCACAATTCCAGCATTCAGACTCAGCATTTCAACGCATTTGCTGCAAGGAAATGCAATTTTTCTAGTTCTTCTTATTCTTCCCTCAACTATTTGGAACTTTTCACAGCTTTCAAATTTGCACAGATTTTCACAGAACAAAAAACAGCAGTGCAGCATGTTCAGGAGATTTGCGCTTGTATTTTTCACATGTTTAACTGTTACAGTTTTTACAGTAAAAATCATTCTCTGCAGCTTTTTTGCATTGAAGTCAATGGGAGATTTTTGCAGGTCCGCTGAAAAGTGCTTCAACTTTCAGGCTGTACAGCTTCGGCATACTTCCACCTTTACATGTGTTCGGCTTTTTGCTATCTTCTACAGTTTTTGAGATATCACTGTTTAAGCAACACTAAGTTTTGAGGATTTCTCTGTTCTCGACATTGACATCGTTTTGTCTCAGTGAGCTTCAGAGCCACGGGTATCCCCCATAGGCGCCCATGTGACTTCATGTCCTGGCAGCTGATCGACTCACTTTGAAGGCCATTTTTAAACTGCTCTCGTGTCAACATTTTCTACAGTACAGACATGAAACTTACATCAATCTTTTCAGGAGATTCTTGGGATGCTCACGGTGCAGTCGTTTTTGATAGCTATTACGGTTTTGGCACAGCATTAGCTTGTTTACCTGGAAGTACCCCGCTCCACCTCTGTACTCTCTACACGCATACAGCATCATTAAATAGTCTGCCCCTGTGAATGCCACTATGTCCGGGTCTTTAGCTGACTGGTTCATGTATTAAAACCAGAGACCGGGGCTCGCGTCCTGGTTTAGAGTTTTCCTTACTATCACGCATATTTCACAACATACCGAAACACTTATGCTACTTATTACACTCTTTGCCATTTTAGCCCTCAGAAATTCACGCCTGCCAGCTGTCACGCGTTGCTCGTCACACCAACACATTTCATTGGCGTAACACACTCTCCGGCTTCACACCAACTCCGTCTCTTCATCTTCTCACTGTACAGAGTCATGACACAGACATGCCAAAAGGATTCTGGGAAATGTAGGCTGATGTACGCTGACACTTTACGACCGCAAGGATTCCGCTCCAAGCACTGCTGTCAGACAAAACACTGCTCGCCATGGATTTTCACATGACGCGCATAAACTCTTGCACCACCTCCCTCTCTTCATGTTTGTGCTTGGCAAAGTCAGCTGGCCCTCGTTCTCGGTGTACAGCGTCATGACAGGGGAATGCACAAAAGATTGTGGGAAATGTAGGCTGATGTAGACCGACAGCTGATCGCTTCACTTTCAAGCCCGTATTCACTCCTCTCGTGTCAACATTTTCTACAGTACAGACACTAAGCTTACATCAATCGTTTCAGATGCTTCTTGTGATGCTCACGGTGCGGTCCTTTTTTTCATAGGTATCACGGTTTTGGCGCAGCGACAGCTTATTTCATCTATTACACCTAGCTCCAAGTCTGTGCTCTCTACACGCATATGTATAACACTTAATACTCTAGTACCGGTGTGCAGGGAGTCACTGCCAGCTTAGCTCAGGGGTTATGTTGCTAGCTGCTAATCGGGCGCTCCAGTTTCAAGTCCCAGTCAAGGTATGTGGATGTGTCAACTCTGTGTCCAATACACACAGCATTTGCCTATTTTCCCAAGTCTGCATGTCGCAGCTTTTCACTCATCCAACCTTTCACTTACATACAACTTTGACTTTTCCTTTCTTTACAATGCACATTCAATAATGTATGGAAACACTTCTGCTCATCATTACTATCTTTGCCATTTTAGCCCTTACAAAATTTATTCTTTTAATCACACATTACAACTTCTTCAGCATGGACAACAATTTATGCAGCTTTCTGCAACCTTATTTCACATGGATTCATTTTAAGCTTTCTTTCACAGCTGAAAACACTTTTTACTATATATCTCACACATTTTCAGCTGTGCTTTACTGCTTACAACTACTTTACGTCACATTTTCACATTTTCAGCTTTATTCACACTGCTTTCAGCTATTTCTTTTCACATTTTCAGCATTCAGACTCAGCCTTTCAACGCATTTGCTGCAAGGAAATGCAATTTTTCTAGTTATTATTATTATTAGAATTATTTTGTGTTATTTGTATTTTTACACATTTATTTCTATGTGTTTCTCGTCCTTTATTGTTTAAAACGATGGTGTCAAAGGCATATATGTTCAATGACAGCATGTGGTGCATGTTTTTAAAATCAGTGATTTGTTAAATAATCTTGATCTGTTAAAATAATCATTGATTCCACAGATTTGTCTTTGGAGAATCATTTATCAACTGGATCAAGAAACTTTACAGTTCACCCACAGCCACAGTCATTACTAACGGACAAACCTCACAAAGCTTCACACTGCACAGGGGGACCAGGCAAGGACGCCCACTCTCCCCCTCTCTGTTCACCATTTTCATAGATCCCTCAGCATCAGCCATCCACCAGAACTCCCTCAGAACAGGAAGGCAGGAGAAAAGACTGTTGATGAGCTGGTTAGGCTGTTGAAGGACCACTTCAACCCTAAACCCTGAGAGATTGTGCAGCGCTTTAAATTCAACCCAAGAGGAAGGAGGCCCTGAGAATCAGTCATGGCAAATGTCGCTGTGCTGAGGAAATTAATGTAAGATTGCAGCTATGGAGACAAATCATTGGAAATGCTTCATGATAGACTGGTTTATGGGATCAGAGATGACCGGTGGTTGTTGTCAGAGCCAGAGCTGACCTTCGACAAGCATTGAAGCTGGCACAGGCTATCGACACGGCCAGTAAGTATGTGAAAGACTTGCAGTCACTGGAGTCGGTGTCCCAGCAAGTGAGGAATCCTCAGATGGTGCACAAAGTGTCAGCGAAGCAGAGCTCCAGTAAGAACCAGCACAAGGCTTGCTACAGGTGTGGCAGTGAACAGCACAGAGCTGGGGACTGTAAGTTTGTAAATGAAACCTGTTACAAGTGTGGCAAAATGGGCCGTATAAGAAAAGTGTGCAGGTCAAAGGGTCCAGCTAGTGCAGCTAAAGAGGGAGGGAGGAGTTAAGACTGAGAGGGAGAAGTTCAGAAAGAGCAGTAAGAGGGAAGAGGTCAGACTGAGCAGTAAGAGGGAGGAGTAACAACTGAATATCAAAAGGGAGAAGTTACGTATGAGCAGTTAGAGGGAGGAGTTTAGACTGGGGAGGAGAAGTTCAGACTGAGCAGCAAGAGGGAGGAGTTCAGACTGAGCTGTAAGAGGGAGGAGTTTAGACTGAGTGGCAAGAGGGAGGAGTTACGACTGAGCAGTGAGAGGGGAGGAGTTCAGTCTGAGCAGTGAGAAGGAGGAGTTTAGACTGAGCAGCAAGAGAGTGAAGTTCAGACGTAGTAGCAAAAGGGAGGAGTTACAACTTGCCAATTAGATTGAGGAGTTCAGACTGAGCAGAAAAAGGTAAGGAGATCAGACTGAGAGGGAGGAGTTCTGACTGAGCAGTAAGAGGGGAGGAGTTACGACTGAGCAGTAAGCAGAAGGAGCTACAACTGAGGAGCAAGAGGGTAGGCGTTTAAACTGAGCAGTAAAAGGGACGAGTTAAGACTGAGAGGGAGGAGTTTAGACTGAGTGGCAGGAGGGAGGAGTTCAGACTGAGCTGTAAGAGGGGAGGAGTACGTATGAGCAGTTAGAGGGAGGAGTGTAGACTGAGGAGTGAGATGGAGGAGTTTAGACTGCGGGGAACGAGTTCAGACTGGGCAGTAAGAGGGAGGAGTTACAACTGAGAGGGAGGAGTTCAGACTGAGTATTAAGAGGGGAGGAATTCAACCCGAGAAGTTTGATGGAGGAGTTTAGACTAAGTAGCAAAGAGGGAGGAGTTACAAATGAGCAGTTAGAGGGGAGGAGGTCGGACTGAGCAGTAAGAGAGGAGGAGTTCAAACTGAAAAGGAAGAGGGAGGAGTTAAGACTGAGCAGTAAGAGCGAGGAGTTAAGACTGAGCAGTAAGAGGGAGGAGTTAAGACTGAGCAGTAAGAGGGAGGAACTAAGTATGAGCAGTTAGAGGGAGGAGTTATGTATGAGCAGTGAGAGGGTGGAGCTCAGACTTAGCAGTACGAGGGGAGGAGTTAGGTATGAGCAGTTAGAGGGAGGAGTTAAGTCTGAGAGGGAGGAGCTCAGACTGAGCAGTGAGAGGGAGAAGTTCAGATTGAAAGGGATGTGTTCAGAAAGAGCATTAGAAGGGGAGGAGTTCAAACTCAGCAGTAAGAGAGAAGAGTTTGGACTGAGGGGGAGGAGTTCAGACTGAGGTATGAGCAGTTAGTGGGAGGAGTTAAGTCTGAGCAGTAAGAGGGAGGAGTTCTGATTGAGCAGTAAGAGGGAGGAGTCACGACTGAATATCAAGAGGGAGAAGATATGTATTAGCAACAAGAGGGAGGAGTTAAGAAAGATCATTAAACTGGCAAACAGGGGAGGAGTTCAAACTGAGCAGTAAGAGGGAGGAGTTTATACTGAGGGGGAGGAGTTCATACTGGGCAGAAGGAGGGAGGAGATTACACTGAGCGGCAAGAGGGGAGGAGTTCAAACTGAAAAGTGAGAGGGAGGAGTTCAGAAGGGCCAGAAAGAGGGAGGAGTTACGTGTGAGCAGTTAGAGGGAGGAGTAAAGACTCAGAGGGAGGAGTTCAGACTTAACAGTGAGAGGGAGGAGTTCAGACTGAGAGGGAGGAGTTCAGGAAGAGAATTAAAAGGGGAGGAGTTCATACTGAGCAGTAAGAGGGAGGAGTTCAGACTGAGCATTAAGACGGAGAAGTTAAGTATGACCAGTTAGAGGGAGGAGATCAGACTTAGTAGCAAGAGGGGAGGAGTTTAAACTGAGCAGTAAGAGGGTGGTGTTATGTATGAGTAGTAAGAGGGAGGAGTAAAGACTGAGAGGGAGGAGTTCAGACTGAGCAGTAAGAGGGGAGGAGTTAAGATTGAGAGGGAGGAGTTCAGACTGAGCAGTAAGAGGGAGGAGTTAAGACTGAGAGGGAGGAGTTCAGACTGAGCATTAAGAGGGAGGAGTTTAGACTTAGTAGCAAGAGGAGAGAGTTCAAACTGAAAAGTAAGAGGGAGGAGTTAAGACAGCAGTAAGTGGGGAGGAGTTCAGACTGAGCAGTGAAAGGGAGGAGTTATGACTGAATACCAAGAGGGAGAAGTTACGTATTAGCAGTAAGAGGGAGAAGTTCAGTCTGAAAGGGAGGAGTTCAGAAAGAGAATTTAAAGGGTAAAAAGGGGAGGAGTTCAAACTGAGCAGTGAGAGGGGAGGAGTTCAGAATAAGCAGTGAGAGGGAGGAGTTCAGAATGCCCAGTAAGAAGGAGGAGTTAGCAATGAGCAGTTAGAGGGAGGGGTTAAGTCTGAGAGGGAGGAGTTCTTACTGAGAAGTTAGAGGGAGGAGTTCAGACTGAGCTGTAAGAGAGAGGACTTAAGACTAAGAAGTAAGAGGGAGGAGTTAAGTCTCAGATGAAGGAGTTCAGACTGAGCCGTGAGAGGGAGGAGTTAAGACTTAGCAGAAAGAGGGGAGGAGTTAAGAGTGAGCAGTGAGAGGGAGGACTTCAGACTGAGCATTAAGAGGGAGGAGGTTAGGCTGTGCAGTAAGAGGGAAGAGATATGTATGAGCAGTTAGAGGGAGGAGTTCAGACTTAGCAGTGAGACGGGAGGAGTTAGGTATGAGCAGTTAGAGGGAGGAGTTCATTCTGAGAGGGAGGAGTTCAGACTGAGCAGAAAGATGGAGGAGTTACAACTGAATATCAAGAGGGAGAAGTTAGAGTTCAAACTGACCAGTGAGTTGGGAGGACTTCAAACTGAAAAGTGAGAGGGTGGAGTTCAGACTGTGCAGTAAGAGGGAGGAGTTAAGGCTGAGAGGGAGGATTTCAGACTAAGCATTAAGATGGAGAAGTTTAGGCTGAGCGGCAAGAGGGAGGAGTTTAGACTAAGTTGCACGAGGAAAGGAGTTCAACCTGAGCAGTAAGAGGGGGGAGTTACAACTGAATTTCAAGAGGGAGATGTTACGTATGTGCAGTTAGAGGGAGGAGTTCAGACTGAAAGGGAGAAATTCAGTCAGTCAACTCACGTTTAAGTTTTTTTATTTAAGCTGCAAATACATGTCATAGGTTTGGCACCCAGGCTCCGGTTTCATCACTCCCTGCAGAAAGGTTTACATGAACGCGTAAAGGAGTGATGAGCAGAACATACTGAACACCCCCAAAACTTAAACCATTGGAGCCTGGAGCTGCTGATGAGATCTACTTTGTGTGGCCATTCCCCCCAGCGCCTGCTGTTAGAGGAATATACTATCTAGTGAAACTACTATGTGTAGCCATTCCCCCCAGCGCCTGCTGTTAGAGGAATATACTATCTAGTGAAACTACTATGTGTAGGCCCCGCACCAGCCGCTGTGTGGCCATTCCCCCCAGCACATTGGCTGTTAGAGGAATATACTAGAGAATGCAGATCTAAGCATGCTGAATTGATACAAACTGTTAAGAATAATTTGACCTTTGCATATATTATATATATGTTGTATATATTGTATATAGAGTTTTCATGTATTTGAACATTTCTATCCTGATCATTGTATAACCTTTTCTTTAGCAGCTTCATCCTTTCCCCCCACACACACAGATACTACATTCTTTCCCTACACAAACACCCTACATGGCCCTGTGCAGTCCTCTCCTTGTTACTTTTTATCACCTATTGTTTATGACTCCATGTAGCCTAAACAGACCCAAGAAGAAGACGTGAAGGCCATGACACCTCCCTACATGTTAAACACACACGCACACACATGCCTATATAGAGAGAAGACTTTTGTATTAGCTTCAGATCAACACCTCAGACTGCTTGACACTCTGTATTGTTGTTCTCCTTGCTGCAAGTAAAACTCTGTTTGATTGCACCCAGCTGCTCTCTGCATCTTCATTCTGAATTATGTCAGGTGTTGGTAAGAACCATTAAAGGCACCACTGAGCAATCTTAGGACTGTGAAGGAAAAATCCTGACATAAACTGAACCCCTGCACACCACCTGATATGCAATACAGAGTTATGCAGCAAAGTTGATGCAGTTTTATCTAGAAAAGCACTCAGAGAGCGCAGACCTCCGCCAAGGTGATCCGGATCAGTCCCAACATTTAATCAGTTCTTCTTTATCCCATTTCCAAATTTCATCCAAATCCGTTCAGGACCTTTCAAGTTATTTTGAACACAAACAAACAAACAGGCAGGCAGATAAACGCTGGCAAAGCATAACCTCCTTGGAGGAGGTGATTAAACATTAAATGCAGGAACTCATGAACTTTTGAGCAGACAGGATTTCTTCTTTGTGAAGCTTCACGTAGTGTTGATATGCGGACCAGCGGCCCAAGGACTTATGTGTTGAAGTAGGCAGATGAAGTGCTGCCGTCGTGGCAGCCCCAATCCTCCAGGAGTGAGGGGAATAGAGTCCAGGTGGCAGGCCACAGCTTGAGCAGAGAACATGCAGCTTTGAAGAGAACCAGGATCTCGTCATAGGTTTGTGACCATTGATGATGATCAAGGGGATGATTGTTGAGTAGGGGGACGATGATGCAGATATTTCATCATGGAAGAGAAAGGACAAAAGAAGTTTTAGTTTTAGCAATAATGATATGAGTACCTTGGCAAGATCTGTCAGTTTTGAGTGTTTCAAGAATAAGGAATACATGTGCTTTTCTATATTCAAATCAGAGAAGGTGAGATCATGCTGAGGATTAAAGGAGAGAGACCTGGTCGTAAATTCGCCACACCTAAGAAAACCATAGAAAGCCCTTAAGAGTACTGCTTTTAATCGAGAATGAATATAAGGTGAAAAACATCCTGTCTCAATCTTGTCACCAACTTGTGCACCCGTGATATAGCGAGAGGAATTCTTTTATCGTTACTTGAAGGACGTGCCTTTTTAAGACCACTGAGGAGCAACTGCATGGAAGGATTCCCAAGAAGGCTCTGGGATGCTGGGTCTTAGCATCGAATGTAAATGAATCTAGCATAGCTTTGATACTTTGCATTTGACAACTTAACTGTTTATAGGTAAAGGCTAAGGAGAAGACTGGCACTAAAGGATGAAAAGAAAACCAAGCTGAATCGTAGACTTTAATGATGCTTTTGCTGAACCCAGTCTCATGTAGTTAGAGGCAGAGGACAGGAGACATACTTACCCTAGAATCATCTGTTTGAAAGGAGGACATGGCAGGCTGGAGGACTGGCTTGGGGACATATAGTTTTGAACTCCTGATATTAAAAGTGAGAAAGAGCATCGCAATACGATTTGCATTTCTGGGAATGAGTTAGCTTTCAGGATGAAATTATTAAGCATGCATATCCAAGTTAAACATCGTAAGAGATTGTTGATAGCTGGTGATTTAGAGCGGCCTTTGTTAATAATTTCAACTGTAGCTGCATTGTCACAAAACACCATGATTTGCTTCTTTCCAGTTGCTACCCCACAGAGAGCGAGCACAACTATTGGGTAAAGCTCATAGAGGGATTCTCGAGGGTCTGTATTTCAGTTGGCTGTACATCTGCAAACCACTTGTAGAAACCCCCAAACCAACAGATGGAGCAGCATCAGTATAGAAAACTGAAGACTCTACAAAGTCATTGTAAAAGAAAGAAATGCTGTTCCATTCATCGCAGAGCAAAGACCAAAATCGCAGATCTGAACAGCCTTCATCTAAAACTACTGTGTCTTTAGATTTTTCAATTGAATTAGCCAGTGTCAGCAAGCAAGAACGAATGAGCATCCGTGAGGGATGATGAGGATAGCAAAGTTTAGGTGACCTAACAAAGACGAAAGATCCCATTTAGAGAGAACAGCAGAGGGAGACAAAGCTCTAAAGCTTCTCTAATGCGGCTCAAGTTATCCTGAGGAAGCGAGGCTTGCATGAGCACACAGAGTTATGCCGAGAAACTCAGAGCGCGAGGCTGGTTCCACCATTTTGTCTTCTGAAAGTGGCACACCCAACTCTTGAAAGAGGTTTTTGACTGTGGAATTGCAGTGGGCTGGTGGAATAGAGGGGAGGTCAACTACCAGAAAATCATCCAGAGATGCAAGCACAGGGGAATTTGCACGTGTTGTAGAGAACCCAGCATAGAGCCTCCGACAGGGTGTCAAAATGCAAGGCTACTATAACAACCAAAGGTCAACTTAACAGAGAAATAAAACTTTGAACGCCACTTAACGCCGAAAGATGCCATTACAGCCCCAGCTGAGTAAATCATTTGCATTTGCGTTGTCTATGGAAGCGTAGTATAAAGAGAATGGTTCAGGGGGAATTAAGCTGTTTATACTTGGGATTGAGGAGTCATGATGAGCTGAGAGAGCTATAATGAGACGTTTGAATGAATATCACCTTATTGCGACTCTTATGGGGCTCACTCTGAAAAAAGGAGAAGAGGATGACGGATTTTGAGAAAGGACCCATCACCCACCGAAGAAAGTGCAAGATCTGAAATAATGGCTAAATAGGTGTTAAACTCCTCTCTGCGTTGCAGATGTACTTCGCAAATGGTGTCTCTAAAACACTGAAGGCCACGTTAAATTCTGCCGGAGTAGGGGACTTCGACAGTCTTGGATCACGATCCTTAAAACTACTGAAAAGTCCCCCCAATCCTCATATCTGTCTGCAGATTCAGAACCACAACAACAGAATCTTCACCAGATTAATGTCATGGCCTGTCGAAATAAGAGCAAGGTTTAATAATTACTTTGAATAATTGTGCAACTGAGTCTATGCTTCATAACCTCCTAGAAGAATGAATAAAATACATAAATAAAATATAATCAAAATAGATAAATAGGTAATGACACGAGCAGATAGATGACAGGCCCAGAGGCAGACTTATAATTCAATCATTTTGTCAGCTGTTAAAGATGATGGAAATAGGATTACCTGATAAAATTTTGGTTCCTTAGAGAATCAGGAATGGCAGCAGCAGGAGGCAGAAACTGAGAACCCACGGCAGGAACTGGGACTGCAGATCCCAGGGATCTTTGCGGCGTGACGTCGACCGGGAAGACAGCGATTGGTGGAGCTGGCGTAGCTAGGGACGCGGACGAAGGACCCGGGTTGTTGACATGGCAAGCGGAGGATTACGCGTTGCTTTCCAAGGTGTTCAGCCTGGTGTGCATCATGTCCAGCGCCGATTTCACTTGGAGAGGTGAAGACAGGATGGACTCGTCTGTGGAGATGTCGGAATCTGGCTGCTTTGTCTTCTTGGAGGGAGCGCCGAGCTCCGGTTTGGGAGAAGCAGGAAGAATGGCAGTGCGCTTTTTAGCTGGCGCTTTACCTTTCCCCCCGGAGGACCACCGGACGCTGTGGCACTGGCACCGGTGGAGTTCTGCTGAATCATCAGATAATCGAAAAGCTCTTCATGGCTGAGGCCGCCCGGCGCGGTGATGTTACGTGCGTAAAGCTCTTTCATGATGTGGTACACAGGCCAGCAAGTCGTTTGTGAGTGATGCAAGAGCTCTGGCGAGGACGAAGCGGGTCCGATCCATTCCTGGAGCGGACTGAGTCTGGATTTCGGGAATAAGCCCCGCATCCTCTCCTGACAGCTGGGACTCACTCTCTGAATCCGAGATGACGAGAGACATAGCAACCACCAGAGCCAAAGGTAAGATGACAATCGCATGTGAAAGCAGGTGAAAGAACACGCAGCAAGTCAGTGTAGGGCAGCAGAGTCGTTGCAGGGCAGAGGGAGAGATGGGAAAACTCCCAGTTTAAATATACCGCCAAATTGAGAGGGGAAGAGTGTGATTGGAGGATGTTTGAGAGGAGTGAGACATGTGACATATGAGGATGTTTGAGAGGAGTGAGACATGTGACATATGAGGATGTTTGAGAGGAGTGAGACATGTAACATATAGGATGTTTGAGAGGAGTGAGACATGTGACATATGAGGATGTTTGAGAGGAGTGAGACGTGTGACATATGAGGATGTTTGAGAGGAGTGAGACATGTGACATATGAGGATGTTTGAGAGGAGTGAGACGTGTGACATATGAGGATGTTTGAGAGGAGTGAGACGTGTGACATATGAGGATGTTTGAGAGGAGTGAGACGTGTGACATATGAGGATGTTTGAGAAGAGTGAGACATGTGACATATGAGGATGTTTGAGAGGAGTGAGACATGTGACATATGAGGATGTTTGAGAGGAGTGAGACATGTGACATATGAGGATGTTTGAGAGGAGTGAGACATGTGACATATGAGGATGTTTGAGAGGAGTGAGACATGTGACATATGAGGATGTTTGAGAGGAGTGAGACATGTGACATATGCATAGCTGAGCAGCTTGAGTTGTCTGCCTGAACTCGCTCGCAGGCGTCGCTCCATAAAGTAAAATTTAAAAACTTATCCCCCCACCCCACAAATGTTTGTGTTGAACTGCACATCCCTCTGAAGAAGACGAAGTCCTCTCATTTGAACACATGTTGTGAACAAGTTGAATGTCCGGTCATGTCCGGTTTCAGCTGATAACTTAATGTGACCGGAGGTGTGTTTTCCTCCTGGCCACTGTTGGCACTGTGCGTGGGTTCCCTCCACGGTGAGTGTGGCAGCACCTGGCGTGTCTATAAATACAGGTGTGGGTAATTGCTTGGCCTCTCCTTCCATTCCCGTCCACTCCTCATGGTGGCTCGGCGTCTCGCTGGGTGTGTGGTTTGACACGTGAATCCTGTGTTGCATGGCTGCGGTCGGCGCACCTAATTACCTTCGATCCAGGTAACGCGCTCTGCCTTTCCCTCAATCTATCATTCATGCGCTCTGTGCGTATTGGTGACTCTGTACCCACCTGTTGTAGTGCGGCTGGGGCTGGCTGTTGCTGCTGTGGTGGACGGGTTGCCTTGTTGGGGATTCTCCGGTGTGTGGCGTCTCCTTTCCTGGGGTAAGTGGCCGTTGTCTGCCTTTTGGTGTGCCTGTGGTTCCCTGCTGCAATCTGATGGTTTCATCTCTGCCGTAGTTAATCGGAGCAGCGAGCCCTTCACTCGGCTCTTTCCCTTTGGCCTCGGGTCCACGGCTGACGCTGTTGTTCTGGTTGTTCTGACCGTTCTGACGACGCGACGGGTGACGTCACTGAAGGTTCGGGACTCGACGACAGGACGTCAAACTCTAGCCTTCTCTTTTTGGACTGTTAAATTCACCTGCTTTGAATGGACTCTGGCTGCAAGCTTAGCGCTGCAACCCCTCTCCTACGGAGGCTCAAGGTGGGCGTGTCTGTGTCCTCGTCTCAGCGCTCTACAGGCGCTACAGTCACTGTCCACGGTCCAGTACAGGTCATCTTATCATTTTAAAATAATTTGTTTAAATTGTGGGTTCAGTTGTGGGGTTTAATTGATATTTTGTTGGGTTATTTGTTCTTTTTCCGTGTTTCAGGTATTTTGCAGTTCTTTGTTTAATTTGCATATTTTGTTAATTAGGTATTTCTTAATTGCATGAGTGTGGTTATTTTCATTTCCTCAAGTGTGTTTATTCTCATTATTTTCTTGCATTTGGTTAAGTTAGGTATTTTCCTTTGCATGAGTGTGCTTATTTCATTTCTTCATTGGTTTGTTGCCTGAGTTGGTTTGAATAGGTTTATTTGTTTGGAATTTGTTTATTTGGGGTTGGTTTTGTGAATTATTTTGTGTATTTTTAACCTGTGTCACAGAATAAATAGAAACTTTTTTTGTACTCTAACCTGCCTCTGTCCAGTGGTATCATGAACCTGTGCAAGCTCTTTTAGAGTCAAGCGAGTGTTTTTTTTCTGGTTGTGATTTCCCAGAGGTGAAATTCCCTGGGTGGCGTTGTCAGCAAAAATACTCAGCCTAAGCCCCCCTCACACCACATTAAGGATGGCATGTTTCTGATTTAGCCAGGAAAATGTAGCTTTACTTGACTTGTTGTGACCTTGAACTTCTATGAAATGGATTATAAGTATGAACATAGCCGTGGCAGCAGATACTGAGGTATATTGAATGTATTCAGTACGAGTGCTGTGTGCATGTTAGGAAACAGTTTACATGATAAATTCAGACAGTTGCAATGATCAAGGAAACACTTGAGAGAGGAAGACTGAAAGCTGCAGTAAACTGAGGTCAGTAATGTTGACCGGTTAAAACCAGATAAGTTTGAGTGTCTCATCATAAATTCAGCATGAGACCCAAAGCAGGTATAATGACCTCTATGAGCTGAAAGCTTATGTTTAACCCAACATGTTCAAGACGGATACTGATTTTTCAAACATTTTTAGTCAGATGCTAATGTTGGACTGACACTTTTGGCCAAGTGCTGGTGTCAAATCAACACGTTACCCATGCTCATGATATAACATTTTTTCTAAATGCTGATTTTAGTAGTGATTTTGATGAATGCGCATCAACCGTTATTAAAGGCATCATATTTTTTTTGTCTAAATATATTTCTGATAGAGCCATAAATTAAGGGTCGTGTGTGTGTGTGTGATATCAGTGACTGCGAGGGAGTCAGGATGGTTCTGGGATGAGACACACAGACATGCTCTGGTTAATTAAAACAAGCTTACATAATTAAAACAAGCTTACCTCCACAAGTGATAAAATAACATATCCACATTTAGAGATGTGTTTTGCTACCTGTGTCTTTTCTCAAGGTCGGTCTTATCTGAGCTGAGTGTCTGCCTTTGTGGCTGACTGCTGATATGAGTATGCAGTCACCAGGGAGTCAGAACTAGGCAAGATCAAGAATCAGAAGACCAGCTTGTGATACAAATTAAAACGGTCTCTGCAACTGTAATTCAGGGCTCTTTCTGATGATACACTTCCTTGCGTGAGGTGGACGGCCTGGAGAGAGACATCAGCTGAGTAACTTTATTTGTGATCTGATTTATTCAGTAAATGGACTGATTTATGCCTAGGTCCAAACTTAAAGGATAAGTTCGGTTTCTACAGCTTTCACATAGTTTATAGAATGAAGTAGAACAATATACTCACCCAGAAGGCTTTCCTGATCCAAACAGTGCTTCGGGAGATATTTAGATCCAAAATCGAGCGGCGGACATCCGTATAAATGGTAGCAGACGGGGCATGTGTAGCGCCGCTCCTAAAACTGCATTAATCGTCCAAAAACTCATTAGTTTCACCAACATTTCATCATGGTCCGCTCGTGCTACTCCTCCACGATAGTCCGGTGTCACTCCATCCATGTTTTTGTGGCGGTGCTGACCTCTGAACTGAAAACTTTCTTGACTCCGCGTCCTCCTTTCGATGAGCTCC